>KZ992643.1:0-24416 GCA_003614735.1 Thamnocephalis sphaerospora | reverse complement strand
ATACGTGGCTCGCTGATCACTCGAATCGCCTTGCTCTGTAGTGGAAGCACCTGGCGCATCCGTGCTCATCATAATGGATGTTGAGGCGGCCTCCAGGTTTATCAGCTGTACCTTGGCTAGTGCCTGAATCCGCTTACGATCTACATGCAGCCAGCAGCAAACATAGCAGTGAGCACTGACGCTACTCTGGCCTGCAAAGAGATCCCTGTTAGCGGCGCACCTTTCTTGGCAGCTTTGAGCTGTTTCTTCATGATTTTTACTTTGGCCTTGTCGCGTTTACGTTGTAGCTTCTCATCCAAGCGGCTAAGCTTGGCATCCTGCACTTCTCTGTCTCTCACAGCAGCCGGTGTAGCGGCGACAGCTGGTGCACCAATGCGTATTGCAGCGCGCAAAAGATCCTTGGCTAGCGGCACCAGCGGAATTTCCTATGCGTGACATTGCGTCAGCGGCAACACTCGCTGGTCGCAGGCACGCCAACGTCTACCTTCCAGCTATCGTCGGAAAGCACACGCAGTTCCGAGACTGTGTAGAGGCGGTGCATATCCAGAATGCTTGTGTCGCCAGCAATCTGCTCAGGCGACCAGTAGCGTTCCTGGCCAATCTGCTGCAGCAACGTCGAAGCGCGCTGCATAGGCCGTAGCCGGCATGGTTAGCTTCTGACACTACACAGCACGCTACACAGCGCGCACCATGCTTTCCGGCAGCGGCACCACATCGTCTGTATCGGCACTGCGTCAGCATAGCAAAGATAGAGCGGTGCAAAGGCGAGCCTACCCGATGCGTTGAACGGCGGCGGTGCGCCACCATGGCTGTCGCGCGCCGACAGATACGAGTCCAGCAGGGACCCTGCGCCCTTGCCGTACTTTTCCTTTTTGTGCTTGCCCATGGTACGCTGGCTGGCTAGCAGGACAGGGCAGGTGGTTGGTGGCGGTGAAGGTGAGCGCGCAAGCTATCCTAGTAGTATCTGGCGAGTAGGCAAACAAGTGGCGTGGCACTGAACAGACGCTGTGCCTGCCTTTCTCGCCGCTTTACACTCTGCCCGCCCTTGCATTCTCGCCTACCCGTGCCACCAGTCTTCTCCACCCTTCTGCCTAGCGCGTCGAGTTGTTTGCCATGGCATGTAAGTAGAAATGCTACGCGATGGTGCCGGCTGATGATGCCTGCTCACGACTGTCCGCTCGATGACTGCCCTTTGCCAGCGACTGCAGCCTGTCGGTCACTGGGCCGACTCGGTTTCTGCAATCAGGTCGACTACGCCGCACCTGGGCCGGTCAACGGCGACTTGGGCAGTGCCGAAGCGTTGGGACGCGCCTACGATCGGCTGGCCGAAGAATATTACCAGAACTTTACCCGACTACTCGGCCAGCTGGACTGCACCGCGCACTATTCCTATGAACGCAACTGCGACGATTGCGCGCGGGCCTACAAGGACTGGCTGTGTGCGGTGACAGTGCCTCGCTGCACCACGACCGCAGCAAACACAGCTGCGCTGAATCTGGCGGAACGCGATGGCGATGCGATGCGTGCCATCCGGGGCACCGCTGGCAAATGGACCGAGGTGATGCCGTGCGTCGGGCTATGCTATCGGATGGTACAAAGCTGCCCGGCCTACTTTAAATTCAGCTGTCCTGCCGAGGATCGCGCTCGCAGTGCAAGCTACGGCGTCTGGGTCAATAGCAATCAAGAATCGTCGGCGCAGTGCAACTCTCTGGGCGTTGATGTGGCGCTACGCGGAGTGCCTACGGCCAGCATGGCTACGCGGTCAAAAGAGGCGGCGATCGGACAGGGCAGCGTTTCTCTGCTGCGCGTTGCTGCGCTGCTGCTGTCGCTAATGGCCGTGACGGGTGGCTCTTGGGTATGGCTATAGCGTGATACCCTGTGCCGATATGCTACTGCCTGTTCTGTTCTGATGCTGTAATTTAATACAAACTACATCTCTGGCTGTCGTTAAACGGTACGGTGCATGCGTGTGTACAGCTGCAGCTGCAAGTGTTTATTAGCATTTGCAACAAATGTAATAAAGTGCAAAGAAACGGTGAAATACAGGCCAAGTGTATAGGTTCTCAGCAGTCATCGCGTGGTGCTGCACCATCGGCCGCGTAGAGCACGTTGAATGTCGCGCTGTTCTCCGCCTCACGTCGAATCTTGGCAATCTCGCACAGATGATCGTGCATGATCCAAGGGAACGAAAACATGTCACCGTGCGCACCTTCAGCCTCGCGTTCTTCCTGTGCATAGGCGACATAGTACCAAGCAGATGCCTTGCGACGCATCGCCTCGCGGTCTTCAGGCGAAAAGGTCGGCGCAGTCGATGGCTGCGTTATAGGACGTGTGTTGGCTGGTCCGCGTGCCGCCAAGTCTTCCAGTCGCACATTCACCGCCGGGGTGAAGGTCGGGTTGTTGGGATCGGAGGATTCCTCGTGCTGTTCGACAAACTCCTCTTCAAAACTCTTGCGGAACTTGCGCACGATGCCGTCCACCAGGTTCATCACCTGCTCGCGCAAGTGAAAGTCGCGCTTGTTGAGCAGGCTATTGTACTGGATGATCCAGCCGCTAACCACTTCCCACTCGCTGGCAATACCAAACTGCGACATCACCGAGAGAATGGCCTCGTCGTACTGGCGCTTCAAGTCGCGTGCTTCGTCGTGATAGAGTTCGTGTCCGTCCTCTAGCAGCCACTCGTCCAGTTCCACCGTTGTTATCGGCTCAAACTTGCATTCGGTCGCTCGGTCGTAGATCTTGCCGACGACGCTATCAGACTTGTACATGGCCTTGTCCGGCTTTTCCATAAAGTGCGGATACGAGCGTGGCCGCAGACGGCGCTCCATTCTGGCCGGCACGCCCGTCTTGGGAAAGTCGACGGCAAGCGAGTGTAGCTCGGCCAGCTTAATACATTTGCCGTTGCGGACGCCGTCTTTGAGTTGGTCGGCCCAGGCCAGGTGTGCATTGTCGATAATGCCCAGATTATTGTTGACGATGTAGTTGACGAAAAACTGCGTGCAATACGGTGGTGATTAGCGACGCCCGCAGATAAGCCTCCGCCTGCAGGACAAACCTTCTTCACGTCCTCCACCGACACATTTGGCTTGCGGTTGGGCTTTGGCGCGGTATAGTCCATCGGTTCGTACATGGTCTCCGGGACCAGCTTCGCATCCCAGATGCAGCTAAACGACAATCGCGCAGGTGATGAGCAACAGGGCACACAAGCACACATGTTTACGTCTGTGTATCGCGCTCACGTACGTGTAAATATCGCCATCCAGGTCGCCTCCAGCACACATGTTGGGTATGCTGCGATCGCTCTTTTGATTGAACACAATCACGTTCTTCAGGTAATGCAGCTGAGGCTTGTCGACTGCGTCCAGCACACGAATGTCGCCTGGATGCAAGCACGGGTTGCGTGTGACTGCACAGCGTCCAGTGACAACACGCGGCTCTTCGCGTGCTGGGTCGTCAAAGCGGACAAAGATCTCGTTGGGGCCGAGCACGCCCAGCTCGTCCATGACGCCGATCAGCATCACGCTCTCGTCAATGGCAATCTTTGCCTTCTTTTTGATCTCGCGCATTCGGCAGGCACGAAACACGCGCAGCATGTTGGCAACGTACAAGTCATTGCGCTCCATCAGACCTGCTTGGATCATCGCCAGCAGCCGAGGTACCACCTTGTACTCGTCTACGCTGCGCAAAAGCTCGTAGCGTGCGCTCTCGCGATTTTCAAGTGCACGGTCCAGTCGCCCAATGGCCTCCTCCATACGGCCGAGAATAACTGTGTCCGATATTCCCAGCGCCAGCAGCAGCATGATGATCTGCCGATTGAGCGAGCCCACAGTGTAGCTGGATGTGCAGATGACTTCCAAAATGCGGTGTGGCGATTTGAACTTGTGCTGGCTGTCGCGATACTCGACGCACTCTCCGAGCAGCGGTCGGTGCAAGGTGAAGACGCCTTTGCAGCCGCCGAGACGGAACTGAACGGCACTTGGCATCTCGGGCAGCTCAAGTGCCTGCTGAACGTGACGCGCTACCCCGCACGACATCCGGCCGACACCGTCCGAGTAGGTAGTGTTTGTCAAGGTTGCAATGCACTCTGGCGTCTCCTTAAAGTCCTCGTTGCGTAGCTCGAGAACCGCATGCGTGCTAGAGAACCGCTGGCCCATGCGTGCTGCAAACTTGCCAATAATGTCAATGTCCGAAAAATCACCGAGCCAAGTACGCACTTGCTCGGCGGTGATGCCGTTGGCTCCCTCTTCCGGGGCAATGAACCAGCAGCCGAATTCACGCAGCTGGCTGGACGAAAACGCTAGAAACTCGTAGAAGCGGCCGCCAATGCGGATACCGCGAAGCAGAATTGTAAAAAGCTGATTAAGCAGCTGTGTGCTGCGCTCGTCACCTTGGATGCCGTAAAAGCTCTCATCCAGAAATTGCACGCGCAGTAGCCGATCGGCGTGCAAGTTGAAGTTGCGCAGAATTGCGTTGGACAGCTCGACTACAGGGTCTAGCACGTACATCTTGGTCGGCGTGATGACAACCTTGCGTACGCGAACGCAGTACTCTGGCAGCGCACTTTTGCCGCCCTGCTCGCGCGCAATCCAGCCTACCTGTCCAGCGGCAGTTGGCGGGTCTACCGCTTCTCCGGGTTCCTCCACCGCACCACCTAGCTGTATCAGCTCACTACGGAGCTTCTCCACAAGATCGTCGGTGTCCGTGATGCTCACAGCGAGGTTGCGCAGCGCTTGGAAAGCGGCGCCAGACGAAATGTTCTGCTGCAACAGTGTAGTAAACTCCTTGGTGATGGCGTATTCCGGTATGGTGCGCTGAGATATCAACTGCTCCAGCAAGTAGTGAACACGAAAGTATGCAGGGCGTGCATTGCGCAACGACGACTGGCCAATCGGCTGCCAGCTGTGTTCAGCGAGTGGCGTTGTCTGTAGTGGCGGCAGCGTCGTGAACAGACTTTCACCCGGTACAACCGGCTTTATAAAGTCGATGCTGCCTGGTTTTGACTGGTCCAGAATAGCGCCTTTGAGCGGGTCGAAGCGTACGTGGCGGTCGTCAGGCAGTCGCGCAATACCACACACATGTGCGCGCCGCAGCACGCTAATAAAATCGTGGCCGCGTACGCCATCAAAGCTTATCCGGATTTTGTAGTCTAGCCAGGAGCCGAATAGCACTTTGGTGCCCTCCTCATCGCTGGCCAGAGCATCAAATGGACGATTTTTTTCGCCCGCCGGTATTTTGCCTACACGCAAATGCGGCAGGCGCCTCCATGTACCGCGCTCCGACCAGAGTCGCATCGAGTCCGACTGCGATTCTTTGTCGAGCCGGGAGACTTGCGGCGGGCGCGAAAGACGAAGCAGAAGCGTGACGGCACGCGGTGCATCTACGCCGGCATGCTGCCGTATGACACCGCCATCCTCGCTCCAGAGGCGGTAGCGGCAGTTGCTTTCCTTGGTGTAAATCTGCATGCGCATCGGTCGCTTGCGGACCTCATAGTCAAAGCATAGACTGCCCTTTTCAACGTCCACCAGAAGCTTGGCACTCGGTGCTTCCCAACATGACACAAAGTGTCCGCGGCGGACCTCTGAGCCCAGCTCCAGCGATTCGACCGGAAACGACATGAAGCCGGCGCTCTTTGGTGGCTGCACTACGTCACCTTTAGAAGCCGATGCCGCCGAGACTGATGCCTCGCCGCCTTCATCCGCCACACTTGGCGTCTCTGTATCCTCTTCTTTCTTTTCATTCACATTCTCGTCCTCCGAGTCCGACTCTTCTTCATCGGAGAGGTAAGCGTCCGCGTCATGCTCGCTGATCAGACCCACGCGTACAGGCGTGTTGGCAATCCTAAACGGTACCAGCTGGCCAGGCGCCAATGCGCGCAGCCGTTGAAAGAGCAGTGGCTCTGGATTGATGACGCGTCCAAAGTACACAAATCCATCCGGCCGATCCGGATCATCATCAGGCGCTGGTGCAATAAAGATTTTGATCCGAATAACCTTGCACATGCGTCCAAACTCTCGCGCAATCTGCGCCGTACTGATATCGTCGGGCACTTCGTAAAGCGTAAGTAGATCGCGGCCGCGGCGTATCCTAGCTGCCGGTGGTTTCGAGATCTCTGCATAGCTATTGTCAGGGTGATTCGCATCAGCAGCGTCCATACCAGCAATCGTCGGCGCAGGCTCGTCCATGCTCATCATACGGATGGGAGGTAACGTTGAACGCTGCGATGGCGATGGCGGGTAGATAGAGGGCGACATTGAATGCTGCGATGACGAGTGCTGCGACGACGAATGATGCGACGGCGCTAGCGGCGGTGTAGAGTGCATCGAGGGAGGTGCTGGGCGCTGCAGCGATGGGGATGGCGACGAACGCACTGGAGCAGACGGTGGCGAATCATGCCAATTGTCTTCTCTGTGTGGGGGCGCCGAGGAGCGCGAGTCATATTCTTGTGCCTGATAGGTGGGTGTACTGAATAATGGCGCGGTGTTGGACTGGAAAGTATCCGCAGGCAGATCGTCGGGTGCATGTGGTCGATAGACTCTGCCATGTCGTCGCAGCATCGGCGGCAGGACCGTTGGCTGGTTGACGCCCGTATTCATGGAATCATTTTCACGGCGTAGTCGGTCCAGCAGCAGGCTATACCAGAAGCATTAGCAAGTAGCGGTATGCTACAGTCTATCGCGCGCATAGTTACTATCGTCAAACTCACAACTCGTGCGGCCCCATCTTTGGATTAGCGTCGCCGTCTCGCTGATCTAGCCATTTCTTCAGCTGTCGGTAGTGGGTAGGCGCACGCCAGGGTGTTGACGGCACATGCGGTGGAACTCTGTAACGTTCCTTGTCGATTGAGACATGAGCATGCTCTTGCTGCGGTGGCGGTGGCTGCTGTTGCTGCTGCTGATACTGCTGCTGTTGGCGTGCCGCCTGCTGTTCGGCCTGCTGACGACGCCGTATCCTGTTCTCACCGGCCGGCATACTATCGTTCCAGCCACCTTGGCCAATCTGCTGCCGCCAAGTGTTTCCACGATTGGCGTCATTTTGATCGCGGTAGTAGCCGCCTCCTGTAGGATCAAGATTGTCGGTCACGCTGGGCATTCCAGGACCGCCACGGTTCCGGCCACGGTCGTAGTCTCGATTGCCGTAGTCTCGATTGTTGTAGTCTCGATTGCCGTAGTCGCGATTGTTGTAGTCTCGATTGCCGTAATCTCGACTGCCGTAGTCGCCGCGTTGCGAATTGTTGTCATACCCTTGGCGGGTGTTTCGGTCATAGGATGAGCCAAACCGGCCACCGTCGTTTGGGTGACCGTAAGAGTCCATGTCAGTGGTGAGATGTAAGGGCGGGCTGCTTGGATGGGGTCGGCGGTAAGGGTCAGCTGTGGTAAGTGGGGCAGACAGGCAACGAGGATGGGCGCTAGTGTCAATAAACGATTACGTCACAACTCGGTCTATTCAAGGATCATACAATCCACAGCTGTCAACGGCTGCAGTCTTCAATGGCAGATAGGCATGCATGCGAGTAAGTAAGCAGAAGGTAGTAGGGGCAGTGAGGGCTCAATTCACGTTGAAACAAGCGAACAAGGCAAAGAACACAATACGCGCGCACAATACACATGGAGAAAGGGGAGAGAGAAGGTGAGAAAGAGAGAGAGGGATCAAACATGAAGAGGATGGCCATTAAATGGTCATCTGTGACAGCGTGGCCCAGCTACGGCGTGCACCGGCCATCGCATCGGCCATCGACGAGCGCCATTGTGTGCGCTGCTGGCCACCTGTAGTATCGGCCAGTTCCGGATCACGGCCACCGCCCACCAGCTGTTTGGTGGGTAGAACACGCGGCGAAGGCGGCAGCGAGTTGGAGGCTACTGACGAGCACGGCGACAAGCCAGGTGCCGACGCGGAAGCAATGCTGGATCCAGGCAGGCTGCGTGCGCCGCCAATCGGCTGCGAGCCCGTGTGAGCGCCGTGAACTGGCAGTGTGGCAGCGCCACGGGTGGCAGCGCGGGCCAGGAACATGCGTAGGCGATGTCGGAGCGTGTCCAGGTAGACTTGTTCCTGCGGCACACGGACTAGACCGCGGCGAAGCAGACGTACATAGGCCCAGAACTCGCACGCGGCCACCAGTCGGATGCGGCAGTCGGGGCATACCAGGCGCTGCTGCGGCGTGGTCTCGTCATGGCGACGGCGTTCACGCTCACGCTCGCGCTCACCCTCCAGGTAGAGTCGATGAGTGGCATCGAAGGGACACTCCTGCTCACAAAGCGCACACTGCGGATGATAAGTGGCGCCTGGCTTGATCGTCGCGGTGCGGTACACCGAGAGCTGACGTGCATCGGAAGCGGCAATGGCCTCTAGAATCAGCGTTCCAGCCTGTACCCCCGCGGTGATCTTGCGCTGCAAAAAGTAACCAGCGTGGCTGAACCGCACACACGGCTCCACATCATCGGCTTGCACGCGTCGCAGAAAGCGCGACGTGCTGGTGGAGACGGGTTCGGTCACCAGTGCAACCGCGGCCGCCAGTTCGCTGCCTCGTAGCTGACGCGAGTAGGCTGCGTTGAAAATGTTGGCCTCCCGCTGGCACTGCTGGTAAAAGGACTCAAACTCCGCGTACCGCACACCCCTCGTGTCGAACGCCAAAAGGGGCGCAATCGGATCCACCTTTGCAGCGCTGACGGCGGTCGGCGATACCAGATCGGAGCCGTAGGCGCTGTCTACGCCCGGTAGAGAGTTGACCGAGCCCACCGAGCCGCGAGCAGGGTGGTGCACACCAGCGATAAGGCGTGTGCGCCGGTTGCGTTCCTCCTCGCTCGTCAGCGCCAAATCCGCCGCAGGGTCCGCATGGTCGTCAGAATCCTCATTCCGGTCAATGTCGTCCTCTTCCTCTGGCAGTTGCCGCAACTGTTGCTGGCGTAGATGAGCCAGTTCATGGCGCTGTGCGGCGTCCGTCGACATGACCGATTCTACCAGGCGCTTTAGTTCGTCCAGCTGCGCCTTGAGCATCTGCTCCACGTCCTGCAGTTCACGTACACGCGCCGCGTACGAGTCGCGTTTGCGCTCTGCTTCGGCGCGCGCACGGCGTTCTTCTACCACCATCTTTTGCGCTTCTTCAAAAACTGTTCGAGACAAATCCTCTAGTTGCGCTTCAATGTTGGCCTTGGCCTGCTCTAGTTCACCGCGGAGGCGCTTTTCTGCAATCAGCTTTTCCGAGGTGCGCTGCAGCTCGTAGCGCAATTGCTCGGTAAGCGAGACAGACTCCTGAGTGATGGCGGGCGACAAGAAAGTGTTGGGTGTGGAGGGCCTGACGGCAACCGGCTGTTCGATGGAAACGCGCTCGCTGGAGCGCTGATGCTCGAGCTGCCTTGATGATGTTGTTTCAAGAGTCGGGGAAGCCGTGGCACTGGTGTTTCCTGATCCTTCGTCACTCGGGCGGCGATCATGGGATGATGCATCGCACTGGGGCTCCGCCGACGCCCGAGCCTCTGACCAGTCGTTATCATCGCCATCATCGATCTCCCGTACGTCCGAAGCATAGGCGTGAGCGCGCTGCTCCAAGTCCAGACCCAGTGGGGTGGCCGGCCGCACCAGAGCCAGGCGTGTCTCGACGGCACTGAGCTCTTGCTCAAGATTGAGCTTTGCGGCGCGCATCTCGTCTACCTCGCGACGCCAGCGCTCGTTCTCGCGCTGCAACGCCAACTGCGATCGCTCTAGCTCTTCGCAGCGCGCAGAAAGCTGTGCCGCGTGAAAAGCAAGCGCCTCATCATCTTCAATGTGTGCCGGCAGCGGCATTGGGGCTAGATCGCCGCCTAGACTGGCTTTGCGCATAAATGGCGAGTTCGGCACCGAAATGGGGCCATCAGCTCCGGTGGTGGCACGAATAGGTGTCGACGGCATGGAAGTATATCCATGTGCGCTCACCGACCGCCCAATCGGCATCGGCGCGGGCAGCGGTCGTGGCGACCGCGAGACGGCGCTGGTCGACGAAGAAGCCGGCAGTATCTTGGCGCCACCACTCCAACGAGGCATCGCAAGGGCAGTGACGGCCTCCATGACAGGCGAATTGGCCAGACGACTAGACGACGACGACGACGACAGGCTTGGTGAGATAATGGCGAAGCGGTGCTATGCGGCGGACGGAAAATTGCGTGTGCAGGACAGAAAAAGAGACGAATGCGGCAAGTGTGTCTGCGTGAGTCGTGACGGTGAAGCAGAAAGACAGACGCCGTCGTGGGGTCACGAGGGCAGAGGAAGCGGAGACGACGAGGAAGGCAATGGCGCAAGGTGCAAGCGCGGCGAAAGGCTAAGAGAGTGCGTGTATGTGTACGGGCGTGCGAGTGAGTGCGAGTGCTTCGAAACGGACGACGACGGTCTCTGAGGGCCCGTGTAAAAGTAGCGGCAGGCCGAGCACGCCGTCAGCGGTTAGCGTGCAGAGCTTGGCAATGGGGTGCCAAGCACGCGATCTCGCCCGAGCACGCTGTTTGCGACGCCCAACCGTCTAGCAGCAGCGTCGTGACGGGAGAGAAGCCGGCCGAGCACCGCGAGGAGCGTTAGCGGCAAAGGAAAGAACAAGGGTGCGTGGGGAATGAGTGGCGTGTGGCTGGCCGTTCGCGCCGTGACGATGTGCACACGACGCATATATCCCAACTACGCAACGCACGCGCACGCATACATACAGCGCATACATGCACATGCGCATTCCCAAGGTGGGTACACTGCGTCCCGCAAGGATCAATGGTCGCCGGCGACCAAGCCGCAGTAACGTTGGCAAGGATTATCGTAGCACGGCGGTCGGCCCTTTTGCGCGAAAAGGGGCGTGTACATGTACTCATATACATGTCACTGTGTGTGTATGGAGAAGCCATTGAGACGCATAGCGGCATGTGTGCATGCGTAGACTCGTACCGGACGAGCGTGCCCTTTGAGCGCAAAGGACGGCAATGTGATGCTTACCGAGCGCGTGTGGAATCGAACGTGTCCGCGTGGGCTGCTCGCGTGGGCCAGGTTGAGTGCACGGCAGCAACTAGTGTAGCGTGATCCAAGAAAAGCAGGAGGCGTAGGGCGGCGCGGCCTTGTGAGCGCGTATGCACAAATGGCCGTGTGGAAAGCACTGGCGTAGGACAGCGTGGCAGAGGGTGGGGTGGGCGTGTGTGGATAGTAGATGTTCCTACAGGTGGCGGCTGGCAATGGCAAGTCGAGGTGCAGACACAATACAGGCGGAGGTGAGCGTGGGTGGTGGGCGGCAGAAGAAAGGGACGTGCAAGAGAATCGCGTACAAGAAACAGGCAAGAACGAATGGTGGTGGTGGTGGTGGTGGTGCTGAGCAAGGTAATACATACGCTTACACTAGAGTGCAGATAAAAACCATAGCCTCCACATTGACGACCGGTTGACGACCGTGTCGTCTTGATGTCATCGCCCAAATGGGGTGACTGTCAGGCGAGATAGGCTGCGGCCGGCTTCACAACGGACATGGGACAAAATGCCGTGTCACGTGAATTACATACAGCAGGCACAAGTGTATTCTTGGCAAAAAGACCGCAACCTAGACGGGCTGGAATGCAATGCGATGGTACGCACAAGGGTGAAAACGGAAAAAGGCACAGCGTGGTGCTGCTGGATCTGTGACAGCAGGCCGCCATTAGCCGCTGCACATCATGCATGCGTCCTTGTTGTCTAGCGAGCACTGCATCCGCATGGCGTCGGTGATCTCGGCCTCGGTCGGCTGCGCGTCGCTAGCAGCATCGGCGCTGTCGGCTGCCTTGGCTGCCGTGGCCGTCTGCTGGCTCTTGAGCGTCAGCTGGTCCACCGTAAACTTGATGGCATCGGCGGCGGGGCGCGTGCGCAGATAGTACATGCCGGTCTTGAGTCCCTTCTTCCAGCCGTAAAAGTGCATGGACGTCAGCTTGGCGTAGGTCGGCTCGCCAATGTGAATGTTGAGCGACTGCGACTGGTCAATGAATGCGCCACGATCGGCCGCCATGTCAATGATGGATTTTTGCGAAATCTCCCACACGGTGCGGTACAGCTGGCGGAGCTCGTCCGGCACGCCTGGCGCGCGCTGCACCGAGCCGTTGTCGGCGATGATGCGGTTCTTCATCTGGTCGTTCCACAGACCCATCTCCACCAGATCCTTGAGCAGCCACGGGTTGACAATCTGGAATTCGCCCGCCAGCACACGGCGCGTGTAGATGTTGGAGGTGTAGGGCTCGAAGCACTCGTTGAAACCGAGGATCTGTGAGGTGGAGGCGGTGGGCATGGGTGCAACCAGCAGCGAGTTGCGCACGCCGTGCTGGCGAATCTGGTCACGCAGCGTGTCCCAGTCCCACAGATCCGTCGGCGTCACGTCCCACATGTCGTGCTGCAGGATACCCTGCGAAACGGGCGATCCTTCGTACGTCGAGTACGGGCCATCGCGTGCGGCAATCTCGCACGACGCCTCAAGCGCGGCGTGATAGATGGTCTCGAAGATGCGCTTGTTGAGGTCGCGTGCGCGCGGCGAGTCGAACGGCATGCGCAGCATCATAAAGGTGTCCGCCAGACCCTGGACGCCCAGACCGATCGGTCGATGGCGCATGTTCGAGTTGCGAGCTTCAGGCACCGGATAGTAGTTGACGTCGATGATCTTGTTGAGGTTGCGCGTGACGACCTTGGTGACGGCGTGCAGCTTCTTAAAGTCGTAGGTGTCGCGGTCGAGGACAAACGACGGCAACGCGATGCTGGCCAGGTTGCACACCGCCACCTCATCCGGCGACGAGTACTCGACAATTTCCGTGCACAGGTTGCTGCACTTGATGGTGCCGAGGTTCTGCTGGTTGGACTTGCGGTTGCATGCATCCTTGTACAACATGTACGGCGTGCCCGTCTCGGTCTGCGCATCAATGATGGCCGACCAGAGCTTCTGCGCCTTGATCACCTTGCGTGCCTTGCCCTGCTTCTCGTACGACTCGTAGAGACGCTAGTACAGACGCGCGTGTAAGTAGCAACACTTGGCATGCTGCACCGCCGTTCCACGCCACTTACCACAAAATCGTCGCCCCACACGTCCTGCAGGCCCGGGCACTCGTGCGGGCAGAAAAGCGCCCAGTCGCCGTTCTGCTCGACACGCTGCATAAACAGATCCGGCACCCAGAGAGCGTAGAAGAGATCGCGGGCACGCGCTTCCTCGGCACCGTGGTTCTTGCGCATATCCAGGAACTGGAAGACGTCGGGATGCCACGGCTCGAGGTAGATGGCAAAGGCACCAGGCCGCTTGTTGCCGCCCTGATCCACGTAGCGCGCGGTGTTGTTGTACACGCGCAGCAGCGGAACCAGACCGTTGGAGTAGCCGTTGGTGCCGGCAATGTAGCTGCCGGACGCGCGAATGTTGTGCACATTCAAGCCAATACCACCGGCTGTCTTGGAAATCATGGCGCACTGCTTGAGCGTGTCGTAGATGCCTTCGATAGAATCGTCGCTCATCGTCAGCAGGAAGCAGGAAGACAGCTGCGGGCGCGGCGTGCCAGCGTTGAACAGCGTGGGCGAGGCGTGGGTGAAGAAGCGCTCCGACATGAGGTTGTACGTCTCGATCACCGCGTCAATGTCTTCGCCGTGGATGCCGACGGCAACGCGCATCACCATGTGCTGCGGGCGCTCGACAACCCGGCCGTTGATCTTGAGCAGGTAAGAGCGCTCAAGCGTCTTAAAGCCAAAGTAGTTGTAGTTGAAGTCACGGTCGTAGATGATGGCCGAGTTGAGGCGCTCGGCGTGCTTCTGCACCACGTCGTACGTCGTCTTGGAAATCATGGAGGCGTTCAGGCCGGTTTTAGGGTTGACGTAAGTGTACAGATCCTCGATCACCTGCGAGAACTGCTTCTTGGACTCCTTGTGCAGATTGGAGATGGCAATACGCGCCGCCAGGATGGCGTAGTCGGGATGCTTGGTGGTCATGTAGGCTGCCGTCTCGGCCGCCAGGTTATCCAGTTCCACCGTCGTGACGCCCTGGTACACGCCAGAGATGACCTATGCGCAGTAGACAGTCACCGTGATGAGTAACGCGTCGGCGGCGGACTCTTGTGAACAGAGGGCTCACCTTTTGCGCAATGGCGGCCGGGTCCACATGGCTGTTGTCGAGGCCGTAGCACAGCTTGACGATGCGTGCGGTAATCTTGTCAAACGCCACCTTCTCGGCGCGACCGTCTGCCGTGCGGCGCAAGAAGGCATCAGCAACGCGAAACAGAGCCAGCGGCAGCGGTGTACACGGCGACTAACCTCGCTTGACGACAAACATGCTTGCAGCGGTAGCTTGTGGTCTGAGCAGATGGGCTAGGCGTCGGCGAAAGACGCGCGGGCGGGCAAACGAGTAAAAGAAAGTAAAGAGAAGAGAAGAGGAAGGCGCGACACGCGCAAGATATATGCGGCCTACGCGTCGACAATCATGACACGACGCGACACGACACGACGCGACGCGCCTCGCGTTGCCAGTTTGTAGAGTGCCAGTTCCAGTCCAAACAGCCGGCAGATGACGACACCAGCGACACCCACTCGCCAGCATTGCGTGGCAGCAGGTGTTGAGATACCGCAGGCGCAACAGGCACAAGCCAACTAGCCAGCCAGCGAGAATGGCGGTAGATTGAGCCAGGAGATATTTATCCGCCGTTGCCATCGCCAGTTTGACTGCGGCGGCTGTGGCGGTGGAGCGGACGTGGCCAGCAGACTAGCGTCAAGCGATATCACCTGACCGAATACTAGTGTCGTCACAGGGCCTGCATGCGTAGGCCGCGGCAACGCCGATACTTGTCCTTCTTACCATCTCCCTTCTCGCCCACGTCTTTGACTGCCATCTACGCTCTGCACTTTGAACCGCCGGGTGTTTCCAGTCGGCCGCTCCTGTCATCTCGCTGTCCGCTCGCCAGTCTGCGCACTCTGCCCGCCATGGACCCAAGGCTTTCTCAGCAAGAGGCCGCGGCCATTCACGCTGCCGCCGTCACACGCAACTATGAGTTGCAGCCGCGTCTGGGTGGGTAGCTTTGCATGCAGCGGTGTGCATATGCGCCAACGCAGCCTGCCGTGCGCTACTAACCAGGGGCGCAGAGTATCGCACGGTGGCCGGTGTCAACGGTCCGCTGGTTATCCTGGACAATGTCAAGGTGTGAAACGCAGCGCTGCGTCGATGGTCGAGTGGCGATAAAGCGTCGCGAGCGCAGCCGTCGCGGGCCAGGGCGTAGAGTACGGGCGTGACCTTGCAGCTGACGTGTCCGCGTGTTCAGTTCCCCAAGTTCTCCGAGATTGTGCAGCTCACGCTGCCAGACGGCACTCAGCGTTCCGGCCAAGTGCTTGAAGTGCAGGGCAAGCGCGCCATTGTGCAGGTACGTCAGCGCATTGCGCAGCTAGCGGAAGCAGACGGCTCATCCACTCTTTGTGCCGCATCAATGCCAGGTGTTCGAGGGTACCTCGGGCGTAGACGCAAAAGCGACCCGCGTCGAGTTTACCGGCGACACGCTCAAGATTCCTGTCAGTGAGGACATGTTGGGCCGCGTGTTTAACGGCTCTGGCAAGGCAATCGACAAGGGCCCCAAGGTGTTTGCGGAGGACTTTTTGGACATCCAGGGTGCGTATCGCACAAGCCGAGCAAGCTACGCTACGACGCAAGCTAACGGTGTGTCTGTCTCCTGGTTCAGGTATGCCCATCAACCCGTACTCGCGTATCTATCCAGAGGAGATGATCCAGACGGGTATTTCGGCCATTGATACGATGAACTCGATTGCGCGTGGCCAGAAGATCCCCATCTTCTCGGCGGCCGGTCTGCCGCACAACGAGATTGCTGCGCAGATCTGTCGCCAGGCAGGTCTGGTCAGGGGTCCGACCAAGGATGTGCTGGACGGTCATGAGGACAACTTTGCCATTGTGTTTGCCGCCATGGGCGTCAACATGGAGACGGCACGCTTCTTCAAGCAGGACTTTGAGGAGAACGGTTCGATCGAGCGTGTCACGCTTTTCCTCAACCTGGCCAACGATCCGACGATTGAGCGTATCATCACGCCGCGTCTGGCGCTGACGACCGCCGAGTACTATGCGTACCAGCTGGAGAAACACGTTCTGGTCATCTTGACCGACATGAGCTCGTATGCGGATGCGCTGCGTGAAGTGTCGGCCGCGCGTGAAGAGGTGCCGGGTCGTCGTGGCTATCCTGGCTACATGTACACGGATTTGTCCACCATCTACGAGCGTGCCGGCCGCGTTGAAGGTCGCAACGGCAGTATCACGCAGATCCCCATTCTCACCATGCCCAACGACGGTAAGTGCAGCCGCTGCGTGTGTTTGTCCAAGCCACTCCCGCTCACCTTGGCGGCCATGATCGACCGTTGCCCCACAGACATTACCCATCCGATTCCCGATCTGACGGGTTACATTACCGAGGGCCAGATCTATGTTGATCGTCAGCTCCACAACCGACAGATCTACCCGCCCATCAACGTGCTTCCATCGCTGTCGCGTCTGATGAAGAGTGCCATTGGCGAGGGTATGACGCGCAACGACCACGGCGACGTGTCCAACCAGCTGTACGCCAAGTACGCTATTGGTCGCGATGCGGCCGCCATGAAGGCGGTGGTGGGCGAAGAGGCGCTCAACCAGGAAGACAAGCTGTCGCTGGAGTTTTTGGAAAAGTTTGAGCGCAACTTTATTGCACAGAGCCACTACGAGTCGCGCACCATCTTCGAGTCGCTCGACCTGGCCTGGTCGCTGCTGCGCATCTTCCCCAAGGAGCTGCTCAACCGCATCCCGCAAAAGGTACTTGCCGAGTACTATCAGCGCCGCACGGTGCGAGCGACGGGCGGTGTGTCCGATGCGGCGCAGGCCAGCGCGCCCAGCACCAAGGACACGCGCGATACCGTTTTGGTGGATGTGTAAGCCGGTGGCCCCGGCGTGTGCCGCGCATTGTCAATACCACTGTCTATCCATGGCAATGGCTGCCATTTTTAGCGCAAAGGAGATACAAAACGACGTGTACCCATGTAAGCAAATAGACCCTTCCTACTGGTGTCTAGACCAAACAGTCCTTCTCTCTGGCCATGGTTACTACTGACCATCACCACTCCCCTTTTCCGCCCACAACGTGACCGTACAAGCAAGCACAGTCGGCAACCAACCGACAAGTCACCGCTCCTCTTCCTTCTCCACGCACCCAAGCACACACACACACACGCACACGCACGCATACACGCATACACCACTCAACTCTGCCCTTTGCTGCAGTTCTGTGCATCCCAACGCCGTGGTCATTCTTCTTTCTGACCCGGCGCCAGCAGCAGCGATAGTCCGCTGCTGAATCTTGACAGCATCTACCTTGTCCTGCCTTTGGCTTTTGCATATATGGCTGCAGTTGTCGGTGTGGAGGAGAAAGAGTTTTGCTTGCATGCGCCGGATACACGGCAGTTGACCCTGAATGCACGCACCAGTGCCGGCCTGGTTGACGACGACGACGCACGGACTGCAAATGGTGGCAACCGCGACGCCAGTCTCCGCCGTCACGCGGCTGAGGCGCCGACCAGCCGACCGGTCGGCGCGACCACAGCGTCCTGGTCGGCGTCCTCGACCACGGTCGCGGCCGTGGCTGCTCTAGACGTGACAGAGTCGATGCTGCTGGAGGGCAGCACGCTGTCCTCGTCGCCAGCGGGGTACCAGTTTTATGCGTCGTCAGCGGATGATGACCGTGCACCACTCAGGGCGGATACACCTCCCCCGCGCACATCCGGTCGGCCCTTGCTGCCGCTACCGGTGGCACCAATGTCGGGCGCTTCTACTAGAACACTATCGGCCAACGATGGTTTTGTGGCAGTAGCGCAGCAATCATGGCCAATCCAGGCTTTGGAACGGCCGTCAGCAAGTATGGACGCTCCGGCTCGCGCCAACCATCCACCTCCTTTGCCGCCGCGGCATAAAAGCCCGGCATTGGTGCAGTTTACCGACATGAACGGCATGGACGTGTCTTATCTACAGCATCTTTTCCTACCTTCTCCGCCGCCCTTGCCGCCACGTCGCTTGCTGGAAGAGAGTGACGAGGAGGTGCTGAAGGAGGAAGAGGAAGAAGAAGAAGAGGAGGAGGAGGAGGAGAGAGAAAAGACGGAAGAAGGTGTGGAAATGGAGAAAGAGCCGAGTGGCAATGTATTTGCCATGGCATCACCGCCGTTGCCACCTGCACCCCCGGTGACCGCCACAGTATCGACAGAATCCAGCGCGTCATCTGCTGCGACACCTATAGCACTGCCAGAGGTGCCGTTTGCCTCGCTGACAACAATACCGGCACTGGCGGTAGAGGAGCACGTCAAGCTGCCGCCGTGGATACACCAGTCCCTCAGCAATTCACCGCCGAGCTTGCAACTCACAAGCGTTAAGCCGGTTAGCCCAGCTTCCAATGGTGGCGTCACTTGGTCGCTGCCGCCGCCCATTCAGCGCCGACCTAGCTTACGCACCGGAGATCGGCGCCGGCGTGCCACCATTGTAAGTCCAACATCAAGCAGTTCGGCACTTTCTGGTGACAGTGGCGACGACCAGCTGGAACTAGGATCGCCACACAGGCCACTTTCGGCCACCATCATCGACTGCACACCACAATCGGGATATCCGCAACCTTTATCTCCCCAGATAGGTATGGGTCTAAACAAACACTATCAGCAGCAGCAGCAGCAACAGTATGCAATACCCCGACAGCGCCGATCACCCACCTCGTCCTTTCTGACGCGCCTACCGCCAGAGGTACACTGCCATTTGGCTCGGTTTTTGACGATACGAGAGCTGAATGCACTCTGCAAAGTGTGCCGTCGCTTTGCACCGTCGTTTCATCACATGGGACGCTCGCCATACGATCCTGCCCGCCCTGTTTTAATTGCGCAGCGTGTGGCCAAAGCATTGCGTGAATTCAAGGAAAACCCCGATCACTATCACACCGACATCACCCTGATTCCGCTGATCCAACATCGCGATTTCTGCTACGAAAATCTCGTTTTGATGGCAGGAAAATTCCGCGCGCCCATCGAGTCGGCCTACTGGCTGGCATGGCGATCAGGCGAGCTGGCGCTGCTGACAACATTGCTGCGCGCCCGCTGGCAGCTTTTCCCGGAAAGCCTGCGTCTTATCGACGCCGACTATCGACAGAATAACGAGCGTCCCAACGCCAGCAGGAGTAACTTGAATGGCGAGCAACAGGCAGCACGGATGATCATGGCTGCTGTCGGGTCGCAGCCGGACTTTTTGTACACACGAGACAGCGGCGTCAACGGCAATAACCGACGCTGGAAACGGTCGACCACAATGGACTATGAAAGACCGACAACATCGCAGACGCGTTTAGCGCGTCGTGCAGACACCCTCTTTATTCCGTCTGTCTCTCGCCCCGCCAGCATTTGCAGCGGCATCACGGCACATGCTCACTCGCCGCTGGCAGCACTCTCTGGCGCCGAGGCAGGCAGCGGTTGGCTGCTGGAGGCGATTCGGCTGCGCGACCAGTTCTGGAGTGCATGCTTTACCGCCGACGCTGCGTACCTGGTCGACGCGGTGCTGCGTGATCCATGGGCGTTTCTGACCGCTTTTCCGCCTGTAGACGTGGTGGAGCGTGCACGTGCTCAGCTAGAGCCCATCGTTTCCGAGCCGTGTCTTGGATTTTTGCTGGCGCGACTTGGCGAGCGCGGTCATCGCCAAGTGTCCCATGGCGTGTATGACTGGCTGCTGCTGGTTGCCACGGTGTGCCGGTCTCATGGAGCCATCGTGCAGTTGCATCGCACCGGCCGATGCACTAGCCTTGGCTGGGATGCGGCTCTTCTGCAGCTATCGGTTCATGCCGTGCTGGCGCCCGAAGTCAACTGCGCAACTTCTGACGTGTCGCTGGAAACATCAAACCTGCTGGATCTTTATCAGCTGATCACGACCCAAGGTGTATGTACGCGTCATGGCATCGACCGTGCACTTGTTCAGCTGTTCGTCGACCAGGTCACGCGCGATCCTGCTACTGGGAGCATTACCATGAGAGCGGCAGCCGCTGGGGGAGGAGACATGGGGACGGGCGGTCGCGCGCGTGTGGACAGCGTGCTCCTATCTCGGTTTGCCATGATGCTTATTGCTACCGGACGCTACTCGCCTGACCGCGCCGGTCGGCTGATGCGCCGTTGCTGCCAGCGTCCCAACCGGTTTACGGGTAGTGCGCAAGGCGGACATCATCCCGGAGGCACTGGAGTAAGCAGCGGTGGCAATGGTAGCAGCCATGGACACGGCAACACGCATCCAATTGCACCTCTGCTCTACATGCTGATAGACGGCGGTCGCTACCCGCCCGAGGATGCCGACTGGTGTTTGCAGTGGATACTGCTTGCCGGCGATCTGCCGCTGTTGCGACAAGCGCTGGAGAATGGCATTTACTCGCCGCAAGGGCTTTCCTGGTGCGTGCAACACGCACTCCGCTACGACGACATCAACGTGTACACCGAGCTGCTGCTTGCCATCCGTCCAAACGCCGAGATCCTCGGCCGCTGGCGGATGCAGATGAGCGGACGGCCCAGACGCAAAGTAGCACGCATGCTAGGCGAGCCGGACGGTGGGATGCGCCGTTTGATGACGCGCGAACAGCACCGCCGTGCTGAGCTGCCAAGACAGCAAGAATGGTGCGCATATCCCCACATGCAGGAGCATGTTCCAAGTGCGCACGATGAGTCGCGCTTTGCTGAAGCTAGTGCCGCGGTAGCCAACAAGATTGGCGTGGCGGCTGTAAACGTCGGCAAGGAGGCCAAGCGCTTTTCAGCGCGTCTGAGCCGACTGTTTTTGTAAGGCGTCCATCTCGCGGACGCTCTTTCGTACTTTTATCGTGTGGCTGTTTTCGCACTCATAACCCAGCATTCCTGCCAAGCGCTATACGGCCTGATTAAATATTTAGCACTACTGTGGCCGCATATATCCTGCTCGCTTTTGCAGAGCATATCCGCTTGGCCCCATGTAAAGCAAACCGAACCGCTGGCGCCATAGTAAACTAATCATTGTCGACACGCATGGCAACAGACCAAACTACCGCGCGTGTACGCGCTGTTTGACATCTCAGCTGCACGTATAGCTCTACGATGTAAGCGTATGTCGCATGCGGACTGACAATACCGCGGTTGCTACGCCGTCGTGCCGGCTTTCTCGGCAAGCCAGCCCTTGTTTCAGCTATTTATTTCAGTACCAGGTTAGCAGCGCTAATGCTAGCGCGGAGACGTGCGTCATATATCCGCATCGCCATGAAACGTTTCATCCAGCCATAAACGCACAAGCATGGATTAAATCCCGCATGGTACGGCCGAGATAAAGACAGCCTCGTTTTGCGCCGGCCGTAACGCTGCAAACGCTTACTTTCGCTACTCTCGCATACCTGATTCACCGCCCACATAGCATTACCCCTACTTTGCGCCTGGCTGCGTCGCCCCCACAATCGAGGTAGGACTGTATACTGCGTGCTTGGATTTGACGACTCTTCTCAAGCTCTTTTTTTCTCAATCGGCAGCTACCCGCCATGGTTCCATCAGCGTACACTTTCGGCCTTTTTGCTGCGGCACTGCTGGTCATGCTGCCGCAGACTGTAACTGCCGGTAAACTCTGCGTGACAGCGACGCTGTCCGCAAGCCACGCTAATTGTCAACCCATCACCACCTTGTAGACACATTCTCGTTCGATTCGCCTAGCAAGGACGGCGCTCTTTGCATTGGCAAAGAAACCCAGATAAGCTACCATGTAGAGAATAATGGCGGCCGTGAATATCAAAAGGTCTGGTTGGATCTGATAGACTTTACGTCCCAAGTACGACGCGTGCCTTTGAAATTCAAGTCGGAGCGGCCGGTGGATGAGTCCCAGTGGAAGAGCACGCATACTTGGACACCAGACTCGTCGCTGACTCCTGGAAGCTACAATATTCAAGCAAAGGTTTTGTTCAAAGAGCCAGGCATCGTCAAAGACAACTACAACATACAGTTCATGACGTATGACCGCAGTGTCAAGCTAGAGAATTGCAGCGCGTAGGATGCACACGCACTAAACACGACTTGATCTACAGCGTGTGTTTAGCACACCAGTCTAGCAATCTATTGCAAGCAACAGGTCTGGGATTACAGATTAGTTTATTAAAGGCCACATTGCCAAGACATTGGCGATGCTGGCTATCCTGTCTATCACCACAGCTGCCTATGTATTCTCCTTGCAAAGGCAATCGTGACGGAAACCAGAGCGATCATCAGGCGCCGGAAACACTGCGGCCGAGTGCGAGCGAAACGCCAGAGCCATCCCATAGCTGCACATTTCTCAGCGTAAACGACTTGTGGGTTGACTGCAATATAACATCCATGTCGTTGGCACCATTGCTGTTTTGCTGTGCGCTAAAGAAAGCCCAGCCCTTGGACGTCTTTACGCTGTAGGCTATGACTTTTTCGTTGTTTTCATCATAATCAAACCGGAATAGTGCCATGGTGCCCGGTATTTCCCTGCCCTGCGAAAAGTCCATGATTTCAATGCAGTTATACTTGCCTACATCTGATCTCGGCTCAAACGCCACCTCACGAACGATTTCTCTGTCGGCAGCAAAAAACTCAATGCTGAAGATGCGTCCGCGGCGATCCCTGTGGATGTAAGATTGCGTGCCTTCCGGTTGTACGATGGTAAAATGGGGGTTCATTTGAAAGCGCCCGTCCTCATAGTCTTCCAAAGCTTGGAGATTTTCCGGTGAAATGGCATCGTCTGACGGTGTTAGGGCATTCACAAACAGACCGGCAACAGCAACGCTAGCAAAAATTGCTGCTGTCGCACTGCCAACTAAGGAGGCAAGGCGCATGGTATCTATCGTAATGCTGTACGGTGAGGTAGAATGAGGCCTAGCAGCAAGATGCGTGATGGAGTTGGCGTGTGGTGGTAGTGAAAGGCAGGCGAGCAGCATAGCAGCGTGCGGCACGATTTATGCAGTTGAGCAGACATTTCCATGCACATGTTTTAGCCCTGGTGGCCGTACTGCCAAACTCATCGTTTTGTCTGCTTCTTTGCCGCATTGCAACGTGGATGAATGCCTAATCCGATCCAGGCCGGCGTGTACAGATCGTTCTATTGCCTACATTGCCAGGCTGGGCAATCAAAACATCCATTCTAACCCGTGCGCTAGAACTAACTGCTGTCTTGGTCGTATTCACCAAGTGACCAAGTATTTGCGCTGCTGGCTGCAAATGAAGTGTACATCATCGCTTATTTTGCTACTATTCTGCTTTGCTGCCTGTCACTACTTGATCAGATGCAATTTTGCACATGGCAATGCAAGGCTGCGCATCATTACGAGCCAATACAAGTGCAAGAGCTCAAGTCACTTGGCCGTTAGTCATTCGCAAAGACATGCCTATTGGCAGCACAGCCATTGCTTCCCTTCAAGGAAAGTCATGATGCAATGGTCTGTTCCGGACACCGCAGATTCAAGTAGAGACTCATACAGCAACAATTCGGTCAACCCGCACGTGCCCGTGCGTTATAATTAGGTACACGCCAATGTGCATGCGCACCACACGGTGTCCGACGGCGAGTGCCATATTGCCAGTCACCTGAATTGAGCACACCGCAAACTGTCTTGCCATCCTTACCCATCTTTTTGCCCTCGTTTGCCCAAAACACGCCACCTTTCGGCGACAATACGCACGGTACTGAGTCAACAGGCCAGTTACTCGCAGTGTGAAAATACATGGTATGCGGTATCATAGTTGCCAAGCACCGCACTAGCACCAAAGAGAGCAGCCACGGAACCTTTGCGAAAAGATGCGCTGAGTATTCTATTGTCATTTGGTCATCATAAAGGTAGCTGCTGAATAGACTGTTATTCACCCTTGCAATTTACTGCTCGCAATACTTGAATTAGCGCCTTTGCGCATGCAAATCCGTGTCCAAAATGGTTGTCGTTATATGCCGCATTGGCTACAGCAATTGGGGTATGCGTGGCCCTACAAGATCGGAGGTGAATGTCGCACGCTTGGTTAGCACACAGGCAGGAAGGCTCGGCGTTGATGGCTGTACGCCCAACCACTTCTTTACCATTCGTGCAGCGCATTTCCTGATTCGGCAAGAGGTTGTAAGCAGGTACAAGCATACCAAAATACCTTGCCCTTGTCCAAAGCGGGTCAAGCCCATCTTCGTCAGCCCAAAGTGCACGCCGCTCGGCGTTAGTGTCGTATAAAGCGCCCATCGATCAGCGGCTGTGAGCTGATTTGCGGTGTCTTTGTCGCCATCTTTCCTATTCCTTTGCTAGCGCTGCCCTACAGCCCATTTAACTTACTCGCGCGTCTTTACGGCGCCTAATCTGTTTACACTTTGCCATCGTGGCCTACCCTAGAAGGGCTAGCTAGTACTGTTTCTATCCGACACTCTCATCAGCTGTCTATTCGTCGCCAGGCCAAATACCTGGTCATGC
>KZ992642.1:0-24479 GCA_003614735.1 Thamnocephalis sphaerospora | reverse complement strand
CTTGTTTTCTGCCCGTGCAGTTCCCTGCATAGCCATGCTTCGCCGTGTACTTGTCCGCAGCGCTGCTGTGCCGGTTGTGGCCCGCCTTGCTGGTCGCCGGCTGGCGCACACTGCTTCCTCCGGTTCGGCAGCACCCAAGCCAAAGACGAGCCGCCTACGCATGGCTGCTCGTCTTGCCTACGGCGCAGCTTGCGTGAGCCTTGGCTTCACCGGCATGAGTAGGTTGCAGACCGCCAGTGCTTGCAACCGCCAGTGCTAATGCATTGCCGTTTCTGTGCAGTGATTTACCAGGAGCAGCACCCAGGGGTTCAGCCCCCGCCGGACCCAAAGAAGAAAACGCTGGTGATTCTGGGCACTGGCTGGGGTGCCACGTCGCTGCTGAAGGGACTCAAGACGGAAAACTTCAATGTGGTATGCCTGCGCGTGCAAATACGTCGTCTGTAACACGCTGCACAGGCTAAGCCGCAACGCAATGCCCGCTGGCAGGTGGTGGTCTCGCCCAAAAACTACTTTTTGTTCACGCCGCTGCTTCCAAGCTGCACGGTGGGCACAGTAGACCATCGTTCGGTCATGTAGGTGGCGGCGCTGGATATGCACGAGGTGTGTGCTAACTGGTGCAATGACCAGGCAACCAATCCGCTACGTGACACGGCACAAGAAGACAGCGGTGCAGGTGCTGGAGGGCGAGTGCACCAACATTGATCCCAAGACACGCACCATTGTAGTGGAGGGTAAGCGGATAAACAGAGAGTGCTATAGCAGATGCAGACGAGCGATGGCTAAATGAGTGACGATGCACGGCAGACAATTCCGACATTCGCGGCTCCACTAGCTCGACTACACTTCCCTACGACTATCTAGTGGTGGCTGTGGGCGCAGAGAATCAGACCTTTGGTATTCCAGGTAGGTGCTGGTCGCGGCAATGTCGTCCAGCTTGGCTCCGAGTCTGATTGACTATGGCTGGGTGCTATAGGTGTGCGCGAATATGCCTGTTTCCTGAAGGAGATCTGGTACGTGGATGTGCATGGTGACCGTCGGGGTTTAGCTTCTGACGCCAGTGTGCAATCACCGCCGGTGCCACAGGGATGCAAAGAAGATTCGCACGCGTCTCATGGACTGTAAGCGGCGTGATGCGTGCGGATACACGAGTTTGCTCCGCCTGACACGCTGTGTACCCAGGCATCGAGACAGCGGCGTTTGCCGGCCAGTCCGAGGAGGAGATTCAGCGACTGCTGCACATGGTGGTGGTTGGTGGTGGTCCAACTGGTGTAGAGTATGCCGCCGAGCTGCACGACTTTATTGTCGAAGATCTGGTAGGTTTGCGCGACACTGCGGCGAGTCCCGGCAAACAAACTGGCTAATCGTCTCTCCTGCACTCAGTCGGTGTGGTATCCAGGTAGGCTAGGGACTGCAGCAGCGGCTGTGTTTGTGCATGCGTGATGGTGGTACTCACGTGTGGGTCGATACACGCGCAAACAGATATTGCCGGCAAAGTCAAGATCACGCTGATTGAGGGTATGATAGATTGAAAGAATCGTCTGCGTGCATATTGGTTCATTCGTGCTGATGATCTACACCAGCATTGCCCAATGTTCTTCCTGCCTTTTCAAAGCAGCTGATCGACTATACCGAATCGACTTTCAAGGAGAATCAGATTGATGTGCTGACCAAGACAAAGGTGAAGACGGTCAAGGAGGTGCGTGTTTGCGCAATGAATCTTCCACCTGCGTGTGCTCACGTTTCGTCGACAGAGGGAGATTACCGTCGAGGAGCCAAATGGCGCAAGCCGAGATATTCCCTATGGTAGGCATGCTGCGAGCTGGGCTGAAGAATGCTTGCTCACACACACACACACACACACACGCTGACTGCGATTGCTTTCGACAGGTCTGCTAGTGTGGGCTACCGGTAATACATCGCGACAGGTTGTGCGCAACCTGATTGCCACTGCTCCGGAAAAGCAGAAGCAACGGTGAGCAGCAGCATATGACGCGCACCATGGCTCAGTGGCACTTGCTTACTGGCGATGGCGACTGACCTGCACATAGCCGCGGCCTTGAGGTGGACGAGCATTTGCGCGCGCTTGGTATGGACTCGGTATTTGCACTCGGCGATGCCACAGCAACAAAGTAAGCCATGCGGAGATGAGCACGCTGCTTGAGCGTGCTGCTCACGTGTGATGCCCTATAGGTATGCTCCGACGGCTCAGGTAGCATCGCAGCAGGGTGCCTATCTGGCGGCTGTCTTCAACAAGCTGGGCGCGATGGAGAAGGATGACGCGATAAGTCCGGATCTCGATACGCGCCTGGAGGCCGTCAAGCCGTTCAAGTACTCGCACTATGCTTCGCTCGCGTAAGTCTTTGTCACTGGTGGTGCCAGCAGTCCTCTGTTGATTTGTTGCATCATTTGGCTTACATGCTGATGCTGCGCAGATATATCGGCTCTGACAAGGCAATTGCCGACGTTTCGTTCCTAAATGGCAACGTCTCTGCTGGCGGTGTTGGTAAGAGGACGATTGGCGGACGATATGGACCATCCAAGCCTCAACTAACTAATATCTTAACACGCACACGCCACTCTTCTGCAACGCCAGCTACCTATCTGTTCTGGCGAAGCGTCTACCTTAGCAAGTGAGTGTGCACGATGTGCTACTGTAATTGAAAGCGCCTAACAGTTGTGCGTGCATTTCAGCCTCTTCTCGACACGTAACAGGTGCCTTGTAGCGTCGGACTGGATCAAGCGGACGCTGTTTGGCCGTGATATTGGCCGTGACTAAAAGGATAGCACAGAACACGATGCTACCACAAAAACCGTTGTATCGCCGCGTTAGCGCTGAAACGAAGATACGAATAGAAGGGGCGTGCGGTGCTCAGTCGTAGTATCTATTAATCGAGCAGTGTCGTACTGCGGCGTGCTCAATTTTCAGTGGTTCCAAATGAATAGAGCTGGTGCACGTCGAGCAAATCATTCCACGAGACAAGGATAATCAATGCGCTAGTACATCTGCTTCATCATGCAAGTATACTGCTATCAAATTAGCAGACAAGCCGTGTATATTATGGCTACTTTAGATGATGTTGTGGTTTGCAGCATGATGCGGCCATCTTTTAAGATCTGAGGCTACGGATCTGCGGGTGCTTTGCATCAAGTTTAGCCTTCAGCATCCAAGCTGGTGTCGCACTCGTCCACCGCTTGTAGCTTCATCAGTATTGACGCGCCCATCGTGTTTATCCCTATGGTTGTTTCCTCGCCGAGCAAGTTTGCACGTGGGTTGTACTGCGCTCTGTTGGGGCTTTGAATGCTGGTCATTCCCGTGATATTGCCGGTGGTATTGCCGCCACGGCTGCTATGCTTGGTACTCATGATAGAGTTTAGGTGGCGCCACATGCGCGTGCTCCAGCCAGGTGCGCGCATGCCTTTGGCGCTGGTGATGATATCCTGGCTAGGGCGTGGCCATGTCACGCCAAGCACCCCAAGGCAGACAAGACTGCGCACGCTGAGAATGATCATGTCGGAGACGTCGAAAAAGACAATTTGGCCTACAGTATAGTCTGTTACAGTCTGATCGCCGCTGCCAGTGATCATGGCCTTAGTGCTGGTGATGGAGAACGTGGCTGATGCTAGAAATGAAAAGGTAGAAAGCTATCGGAGGTTTGAGCGAGTGGTAAGCAGACACATTGGCAAGCGCACAAACAGCTGCCGCCCTACCATACCTGAATAAAGCGTAGACGAGCCTTGGAATGGTTGCGCAGCTGGTATATTGCGCGGATAAACCACGCACCTGGTTATGACTGCGTGTTAGCACTAAAGAGCGAAAGCACTGCCAAACCTCCACTCACCAAATGCGGCAAATACTACCGCTCCAAAGAGGAAAACAAAGGGCTGAATGTAGCGTTTGTACACCATGCTGATGGTGGCTTTGCTTCCTTTAAGCCAGCTGCTCGCCAGATATATGTCAAAGCCGAGATGGCAAAAGTATAGAAGGACATGACAGATGATGGTCATGCGAAACGCGATGACAAGGGGGCGAGAGAACACGTTGCGTCCGCGGACAGACCTAGCATGAGATAATACGAGGCAATCAGTGGCATGATTAGATGGCGTATGGCAGTGCGCCAAGTATACAGCACATACCAATGCCACAACAGCATATCGAATACCAGAACAGAGAGTAGATTGGCGATGATGGAGAAACAGCGGCCGACCAGCGTACTGCTCGTCAAAAAAAAGTTTGCAATGCTTGCTGTATGCGCAGACATGTAAGCATCGCATTTCTGCTGTAACGCAATTGCAACCCTGCTTACCCATGCTGCAAACGACCGACAGCACAACGATGGGCAGACGTATGTCGTTTGACAATTGACCGAGTGAATTCAGGCGCAGTACGCGTGCTATTGCATAGAGCGTGGCAATTACCAGCTGGAGCATACACTGTTAGCAAGAACCCGGTACACAGACGCACTGGCCGATGCTGCGGCAGGTAGTACTCGTAAACATACCACAGTAGTCAGCACCCAGATAAGCGCTAGAAATCCATCGGACAGATAGATATCATTCCAGGGACCGGACTCTATACATGTATGAATGAGCGACTTTCTGCGCATCGCTGGCTTTGTTGCGCTCTTACCCTGTGTGGCGGCGAACGAAAGTATGATGTTTCTTTCCTGGTTTTTTTCCACAATGTATGGATAAATGGCACTTGTTTCCTTGCCATCGAGAAACAATGCTGGAACATTTGGTGGACCGTCGGGCACTGATGGATCGACGGAGCGCAGTGGCAGCATCTTTGGCCCCCACAGCGGCAATTTGCCTGCCGCATGAGCAGCAAACACAAGCAGGCCGAGGGGTGGATATCCTGCCTTTTCCAGCACGTCTTTGGAGAATCTCTCGGCAGCCAGAGCAGCCTAGCACGTTGACTGTCGTTAGAGCGGCCGTAGGCGTCGTCGGTTGCATAACCTACCTGGGCGATGGTGTTGCAGTTTGCATTCATGGCATCCGACCAGAATATCATCATCGCACTGTCTTGCTTCTGAGCCATGCTTTCCCTTGTGTTCTTGAAATAGCGTCGAATAGCGTCGTTTACGGGTGGATACTCGCAGGCCGTCGAGTTTCCGTCCAGCGACCACGTAACAATAGTGCCGGCGAGACTGTAGTATGGCGTGCGGTGGTTGTAATAGTCCATGGACGGATAGGATGTGCTGTTACCTGGAGCCCATGTTGCCGTAAACCTAGCGTGCACCAGACGATCGCTCGGCTGAAAGAGTGTTACAAGAATGAATACTGCTGTCGTGAACAGCTGCCGCGACCAGATGCGTGGAAACAACATTGGTAGTTCCGTGTCTATCTGATGCTAGTAAAAATGGCAGGGTATGCTTGCGAAGGATTGTGTGTGCGGAGAACAGCACTGTTGCCGTGCGTCTGAGCTTGATTGAGCGAGGGTATGTGCGATGAGTTGCTGTGCGTGCATGGACGCAAATGCAGCATGCAGTATATAGGCGCGCCCAGCGATGTAGCACTGACCATCAGCCATATGTGCCTGTTGTTTCAGAAAGTCTTTGTTAGACGCAGTGTAGCATGGCATGTGGCGAGGGGAAATATGTGTGTGCTACGTTGCAAGCGTTTTGTCTATACACGCCGTTGACTTAATGAAGGAACCGCATGGGCGCCAGAGAAGACGGGGCAAGTGAGGATGGCGCTGATTTGCTCGGCAATGTGGTCTATCTTGGTGAGTTTCATGGATCACGTCGGTCGCACGGGCAATCGCCAAACTGGCTGCGCTCACAAAGGCGCGCCTACATACTGTGATTGGCCTGTTTGCCTGCCGCTTACGTTGCATCTTTTCCGCTCCTCTAGTCGACTTTTGGAACGGCAGCCAGCACGCCGGTCAGTCCAAAATGGCCGTTGCTCCACTACCACCACTGCCACCTGAGCTATGGCTACGTATAGCTTTGTACGCCAACGTGCACACTGTCTTGTGCCTTTGTGCAGTCAGTCGCACGCTTTGGCACATGCTCACAAACACGCAAGACCTGTGGCAGCAGCTTTACCAAACCGCGTTTTCCGAGAGTGCGGCAGAGCAATTTTGGCTGGCGGCGTATCAGTCACGGCTTGCAGAGCGCCAGGGTGTAGCCATCGAGCATGTACACGTAAACTGGCAACGCGCTTTGGTTGCACGTAGGCAGACAGAGGCAAACTGGCGTTTAGGCCGCTGCGTTCAACGCTCTCGCTCTGTGCCCGAGTCGTGCTACTTTAACCGGAAATGGTCCCCGATTCTGTTCACTCCCAACGAGATATTACTGCAGGATGGCATCAACGATGTGCTCTATGCTGCGTCAGTCACACCATCTGGCGTGGCACGCACGCCAGCTACGATACTGTTAGCTGGCGAAGCAAAGGTAAACAGCAGAGCCAAAATTTCTGGCTTCGGAGGTCGCTCCACATTGCTGCATGCGGCCAATTCGCTCCAGCGCAGCTTTAAGCTCTGGACTTACGAGCTTTCAGGTCAGCTGACCCGGGAGCTATGCCAGAATGCCTACAATTTCCACAGAAACGGCCGCTGGATACTGGCATATTCAGAGACTCCTGATGACCTTTTCCGAGGTTCTTCAGTACACTGGACACTGCTGGATGCGGACGGAGAAATCCCACCATGCCGCCTGACAGAGTTATGCGTTTTCGGCTACAAAGAGTATGCAGCCGACAGAGCGCCCGAGGAACAGCACGATGTAGGTGCAGGTGGTATTCTGCACCGCCATTACCAAAGCGCCTGCATTGTGACCGCTACCAATGATCGCGTCATTGTCTGTGCTGCGCGAGTCTTTGGGGATTGCTTATATTGGAGAACAGTCGAAGTGATGTTTGAGCACGATGCTGGCAAGATTCATCCGAAAAACCGGGAAAAGCAAAGCGAAAACATGAGCCGTAGTCATACACGCACGCTAAGCACCAACATGCTCAATTTGACGGGCGGATATGGGTCGCTGAACGGAATCGTCATGTCAGCGCTAGGCAAAGGCTACGTATCGATACAAAGCACAAACTGCTTTCGGCTCCTTATTGTCATTTCAGTAACAGGCGTGCCTGATGTCGTCGATGGCAAACAGCTATTTAAGAACAGGGCTCGTAGTAGACTTAAAACGTTCCAGCACGGCTGGTTGGACACAACAGCGCAACGCCTACTTGTGCCGCTGGTACACCGCCAAGTCTTTGCCGTATTGTTGCACGGACCCAAGTGGCAAAGCAAAGGCAGCAGCGCCATCCGCCTGCTACGCTTTGACGACGGCATTGCGACGGCGTCATACTCTCTACCAAAGTTTGCTGACATCGAGCATATTCTGGGAGATCTGGTTATGCTAACCACGCCTTACGGTAAAGGCTATCGTCTAATACTGTTTGACATGTATGCCGGTGTGAGAGTGCGCATAATTCACAGCGCAGCCATGAGTACGCACGATAGTCAGCCCAGGATATCACCCGCCTATCTATTTCCTGGTTGGTGGGGCAGTGGTGCGTGGGCTGGTGGCAAAAGCAAAAGTGGCAGACATTCACCGCGGTCGCAAGATGACCGCCAAAGGCCACTATCTCGACACATTCGTTGGCTCGACTTTATGCCTAACATTGAAAGCCAGCAGGCATAGTGACGCACTGAGCTAGATGAGCTTATGACGGTACGGTAGTATTGTGATGCGTATTCTGATCTGATTTCTGTGTTCCGTGTACTGCGGTCAATGGCGTTTGCGCCAATTGGTATGTCTATCGAGTTTCACCTATGTCTTTATCACTGTATATAGCGCGTAGCGTTTGAAGATACTATACGAATGAATGAGCCAGGCCAGTAGCCTAGTCGTTGTATTCGTCATACGCATCGTCGTAAGAATTGTACACATCCTGCTCGTGCACCAGCTCTTCTTCCTCTTCGTCATCGTCCTCTTCCTCCTCTTCCTCCTCTTCTGCGCCCGCAGGCACGCTGGATGCAACGTTCTTGGCAGTAGCGCTAGCTTCCACGGACAGCGTCACCACGCCCGGCTCTTCTACCACCTCGTACTTGATGACATCGGCAGCAATCGTGCTTGCTTCGACATTGTCGGCAGTAACGCTTTCTGCAGTACTCTCTGATGGTTCTCCGTCAAACAAAACATCGATCACGGCATAGTTGATTTTGCGAGAGTACTTTTTCGCGCTCAGCATCTTCTTTGCAGCCTCTGCTGCCGTCTGCGCAGACTCGTCGACCGGCGGATCGCCGCGCTTGCGCCTCTGTGCAAATCGTTAGCAGCGGTCTTTGGTGGGCATAAGTGCAAACCGATAGCTACCTTTTTTGCCGGTCGTGAACCGCCAATCTTTTCGCCCGCTGCCTCGCGCTTTTGCCGTTCTGTACGCGCATCGTACCCGTACATACATACATACAATCATCAGCACCTTTCAGTCATCAAAGCCACATGGAATCGAGCGTGTTTACCTGCTAGTTTCTCCAGATAGTCTCGGTTAGTCTCTTCCCACATCTCTGTCTTTTCGACTACTTCGCTTTCGGTAAGGAAAACGCAGGAGATTTCCTCGTCATCAATGTCGGACCAGTTTTCCACGTTTTCGTCAACTAGCGTGCCAATGCGCATTAGTACCAAGTCAGTCATGAATGGCTGACGAAGGGCGCCTACTCTCTGGTCCGGAAAACTTTGTGCTAACTTCGCTGTTCTCGGTTGCAGCTGTGTTTTCAAAGTGTTCTTTGAGCCTTACACACGTAGCGTTGGCAATTGCATCCGCCGGCATGGCAATTGCAGGACTGACTCCGGCCTTGGGGTTCTGTTTTCCATGCGTAAACGCCGGTGGATCGCAAGCATCTTCCAGCGAAATGGTCTGAAAGTCGGCCATCGAGAGCTTTCCCGAGGGCGTCGCCATAAATTCGTGAAGTCTACCCAAAAGCAAGCATCCGTGAGCTATGTAATGCCCAATGCTGACGCGACCGTGCTTCGTGCGCCTACCGTCGTTTCAGCGTGGCATCGCCGATTTTTACAACGCGCATAACCTCGGAGCGCGTACGCCTGAAGCTGTGCATTCTTGCGGCAATCAGCAGACCTAAGCGTAGGCAGCATCAGCACTCGGTCGACTGCAAACAGGCAGTGGCAAATGAACTACTACTACTTACAAGCGCCGCAAATGCCGGCCGGCCGTCGGCCCGTCTGAATCCAATCGCGACCCATACGCTGGACCAGACGCAGCGCATCGGTGGCTACTGTCGGTGTCATGTCGCCAAAATCAAGCATTGCTGCAAACCGATGAATATAGATAGACGGGTCGACCAGCGGAAGACGAAGATTCAGCTCTTTGACCAGCTTCAAGAACGTGTTGCCAAGAGAGAATACGTTCACCTGGGCAGCAGCGCTCGTGTGAGAAGACCAGTGTACAGCAGAGCGCAATCACTACGTGTATGCTGACCTGGAGTACATCGGAAAAGTCAATCAGCATGTGACTAGTCCGTTCCATGCGACAGGCAACGTAGAGGCATGCCGCTGTGACGCTCTGTGTTGTGCGTCCGCGCGTAAAATTGTAGGCCAAAGCCAGATTAAAGTATCGCTGCGCCGCCTCCACGTAGCGCTCCGAGATGCGCAGAGCCGTTGCAAGCGCCTGAATATGCCGTCGTCCTGTCGCCCAAGCCGCAGCAATCAGCAGACACCAAAGGTATCATTCGAGCGCGGCAAGGATGCTTACCATTGGCAATACTTTGCTCCTTGGACTCTAGCGTCGCCTGTCTCCGGTTTGAGCCAAACGAAATAGCACGGCCTGTTCGACAGGAAGCAAGGTAGACCCTTGGTTACCGCTGTGATATGTGCAGACACATACGCACAGACGGCTGCATACCTTGGCCCGCGCTCACGTAGGAGCCCATGAGAACGGCAGCACCATTGGACTTTTCGCCAAACTCCACCTCCTTGGCCAGCGTGTTTTCTTCAAACACCTAGCGGAATGGCTGAGCATTGCAGCCTGCATCGCCGCCCTGCTCTCTACATACCACGCCACACTGGACGCAAAAGGCGTTGCCCTGCGCGTCATCGTGCTCGAACGTATTGCCGCCGCAGCCTTTGCAGGGCATGGTGGTGGGTGTCGCGGCTAGACGGACGTCTCAAAGACAATTCGGAGAGAAAGGCAAGGGAAAAGTGGCAGGCGGTTGTTTTTGCCGCTCTTTCACTGCGCCGTTTCCAGCATGTACAACCCGCGTCACAGCCACGGCCATGGCAACGGCTACGACGACAGCGACGATGAGGACGAATTCGCCGACTTGGGCGACTTGGACGTGTCTGCACTAGAGGAGCTTGAAGCCACAGAGACTGCATACCTGTCGCAGCATCCTACGCCGCAACGTGCTCCAGCTTTGCCGTTGCTCCACCATGCTAACAAAGTAAGCATGAGCGGCACATAGACAAGGATAGACCGGCTAACCGAGTACTCCAAGCCAAGCATACATAGCCAACAGGCTGGCGTGGACAGCAGTGCTGTGGTTGTGGCAGAGCTGAACGCACAGGTACAGCAGCTGGAACGCGAACAGATGCAGAAGAATGGCGAAATTACCATTTTGCGCGGGAAGCTGGATGCAGTACGTGACCACACGCACAGCAACGAGTGTGCAGCATAGCAGCTTATATGGCAGTGGTGCTGGCGTAGGAGTCTGCTCAGGTGCGCACTTTACGCGATCAGCTTGCAGCGGTCAAGGCAGAAGCACTTGCAGAGAAGCAGCAGCGTGACAAGGAGCACTCTCGCGAGCGAGAACAGCTCCAGGTGCAACTTCAGTTCTCGGTAGGTTTAGCTGGTGGCATAGTACGCACACACAATAGGTTATTGATCGCCGGTGGACGGCAGATGCTGGAGCAGGCGGCAAGCACTATCAACGCATCGGCACCAGCACCACCGGTCCATCGGCCGAGTGTGCGCACCGATGCATCCTTTTATGCCACAGAAGAGGTGATGATGGTGGAAAATAATGCAGAGGACAGCCTTCTCGCTGATAGTAGCAGACAAACATACCAGCCGACGTCAAAGACGGCTCGTAGGCAGGCGACCATGCGCCGTATTCAAAAACTAAAGTACATGTAATTATGCGATTGCCATGCAGCTGCGCGGTCATAGTAGCCAGTTCATCGCTGCGTGGGGTGACCAGGCACGCTCAAACTCCATGAGTGCGCTGAGCGCACCAAAATGTAAGTGACGCTGCAGCATGGCCGGGCAGGCGCAGTACATACCCAAACGTGTCCTTGTCGTCGTTGATGATGAACAGGCGGTCGCTGTCGCCGGGAGAAAAGGCAATGCCACCAATGTCGCCAAACATATCTATGACCTGCGAGCGCTCCCAGGTGCGTGTGTCGAAGATGTGGACAAAATCGGCGGCCTCTGCAGGCTATTGTTGTCAGCAACCTTGTTCAGCGCGCAGCTAGCGCGTTGGCTACGCACCTGCCATGGCCATGAATGCGCCATCGTCGGTGAATCGTAACGACCGGATGGAGCCCATGCGCCCACCTAGAACACGGAACGCGCGCGACATCATGCGAGTGTCATAAAGACTGTACATGCACGCTTGGTCAGCTTCGCGCATAGCGTGTCGATATACATCGTCGATCGTGTAGCTTACCGTGTTGTCGTGTCTAGCGGCAAAATGCCAACACACAGTAAATTGATCGCCGATATGCAAGCACACAGTGTTAGCTGTGCCAAAAGTAGTTGGGTATAGGTGCATCCACCTTGGTTGCCGGTGGCGATAACACGACCATCTGGACTCCAGCTACAGGCAAAAGAGTAATCAATATGTCCTGGAAGCATGGTAGCCACTACAGACACGCAAGGTTAGCCGCCTACCTGTGCGAATCGTGCATCGCTCATCGTACCTTGACCATCTCTGGCATTAAGGATGACCGCGTCCGTCTCATCTCCAACCGCACACACCAGTAACCGGTCTGGACTCTGTGCCGCACACTAGGAGGCCATTCGAGATCAATGTCAGCCATGTACAGGCGTAGTCGTTTGTACGCAGCGTACATTCACCGCCCACGGAAGCTCAAAGTCTGCTGTTTCCTGAAACGTGGTCAAGTCCATAAAGCGCAGATGGGCATCATTGCTGGCGATAAGCGCCGCTCTTGCTGTCGAGTGTAGCGCATCGTCAGTCAACCATAGCGCAAGAAATGTCGTCTCCATTGCCATCATACACACCTCCTGACCGCTGCTGGACAATCTCCACCTGCGTCGTAATCCCATTGGGATCATCTGTGATGGATCCCGTGTGGTAGTTTTCATTTGCGCTGTCATCCAGTTTTCTGCAGCAATAGTCGCCGTAGAATCCTACAGCGCGAGCATAGCATCGCGTCAGCCAACATACTGTGCGCCAGTGAACAGTAAAGGCGCACCTCCAGCAAACAGAATGTTGTCCCTGCAGCACATGGTGCTAGTTCTAATGTGCCCAGCCGGCTGTTCAGTGGTTTCTAATTTCGCGCCAAGTGCAGTTCTAGCTTCGCGCAGAATGGGATTCCAGTGCCGAACCCTTGTATCGCCTGAATGAGCAGTGTCAGTCTCCATCAGCGTCACCTTATAGCCAGGCGCCAGCAAACGTACAGGCGTAGTAGACATCGTTACGGCTGGATGCCCAAAGAAGATTTCGCAGCTGAAAGTGCATGATCTTGCATCGCTCTGTCAAGTACGAGTTGCTGAAGCGGTAAAAGTCGCCATCTGGCCGGATGCTATCAATCTTCTGCATGGTCCCACTCGTATTAGCATCCTGGATAATGAACAGACATGCTGGTAAACGCCTACCTCGTCGGCCATCTTGGACATACCGCCAATGTTGTGCCGATGCGTTATATGCTGCTCTCTTTTCGTCTCGTCAGCGCAAACGTCCTCCGCCGCCCAAGCTTCCCAAGCACACCTGAACTGTCGGCTCATTTCGCGCGACATTGGCATGCGATTCCAGTCGATACCTTGCTGCGCCAACATATCAGCAAACCGCCAGGCGACAGCTCGCGTGGTCACACCTACCATGTCTACACCACGCGCCACATCGGCCTGCGTCACTTCTAGGTACTACCCCAGCGCCCAGCGTCAGTCCATGCCGTCTATGCCGACCAGATAACATGTGCTTACGTGGGTTTGCGGCGATGGGTCGGCTGGCGGTCGACACAAGGCCATGCATTCGTCAGGCACGCTCGGTACACGCCGGGCAGCGTCGGCGCAACGTACCATCTTCCTGGCGCTCTCTCGGAGCGGTGCTGGCCTCGTCAGCGTCAGAGTCCATCGTTGGTCTAGAATGCGGAACAAGTCGGTAGGGGCTAGTATTTCACGGCGAGCAGAAGCCGCACTCGCCTTTTGAGCCCCATACACCGCACCTTATTCTACATGTCTGCCGCAGCGCACCAGAACGCTTGCAGCACCCGCTGCACACCGATTGCTACGCGCGTGTCGTTTCCATCCGAGCACGATGGCGTTCGGCTTGATGCGCGCGTCGTATTTCCTGCTAGTGCGCGCGATAGCGACGCAGTGCTGCCTGCAGTCGTGCTGACCCATCCGTACGGGCCGCTAGGTGAGCGCAGTCAGCTTCGTCCTGTTCAGCCAATTATACTCAATCGTGGCAATAGGCGGCAACAACAACAACAACGTTGTGGTGGCACTCGAACGTCAGTTTGCCGCGCGTGGCTACCTGGTTGTGGCGTTGAATTTCCGGTAGGCAAGCAAGCAACGACGAGTCATTTTTGCCACAGTGCTGACATTGCACAACAGCGGCTGCGGCAGGTCAGGCGGAAGGACTAGCTGGCGCGGTCATGCTGAACTGGGCGATCTGGAGACGGTCGTGGAGCGCGTCTGTACCGGCGCATGGAGCGACACCGATGCCGCAGGATTGCCAGCTGCGTCGCATATTATCATCTGCGTAGGTGTTGCGCAAGCTGACGATGCAGGCGGTGGCTGGCTGACTCAACTCTGTCGCAGGCCTACTCTTTTGGCGCTATGATGGCTGGCGCGCTGGAGGTACCGCGCCGCCATGGCGTGCCGCTTTCGCTGGTGCTGATCAGCTATCCAGTCGGTGTAACATGGTTCCTGTCTTTTGGCGGCAGCAAATTCTACACGGAACGGCTTTGCAGCACGCTACAGGCCAAGGAGGCAGACCAGGCTGCATCTGTGCTGATAGTCTACGGCGAGCACGATCAGTTCTCCAGTGTGCGAACCTACGAACATTGGCTGAAGCGGCTGCGAGGCGAGGATAACGCCGCTGCTGACCGTCTTACGGTTCACACGGTGCCCAACGCTGATCACTTTTGGTTCGGCCACGAGAACAGACTAGTGGATTTGATTCGGTCGTGGCTAGCTCGGGAGCAGCACAGATAAACGGACAAGAGAAAGGCCATGCGGATACAGCGTGCTGTCGGCTCTATTTATATTGCTCTGCAGTACCATTAGCCTAGCGATGCAACACCTAGCGGCGATGTTTGAATGACGCCACAGCCAAGACAGCAGTCGCCGTCGTACAAGACAATGTACTGCCATCATAGCTGGTTAATCAGCCCGGGACATGCACAGACACGAGGCGGGCACACATACCTGTCCAGGAGCCGGTGCACGTTGTGGGCGGACAAAGTGGACGGTGCTATCGCCATCGTTGCTGCTGTTTTACGCGGCAAAATGAGCACTGCAGTACGCGCTTACATTGCTATTACACTTACTCAAACGCAACGCGGCATGTATCTGAGAGCACATTGTCAATGTCATGGTAATCAAGGTTGCCGAGCAGCACCATCTACTTACCAGGCTGTTGGCGGTAGCGTATTTGTGCGCTGACTAGACGGCCTGTATATCCACGTAACTCAGTGGCGCTACAAAGATAAACACTGCGGTGCTGGCTTACCGTTGGCTACCGCTTCAGGGCGACGATCACCGATCCAATGCCAGTTGGCTACTGTGACTTTGGTGGCAAACAGCGCTGGATGGGTGCTAAACAGAGCGTTAGTTGCTGCAGTGTCGATGCCAATATGCAACAGCCCAAGCATAGCTTACGTTCCGGGCACAACGTATATCTTGTTATTGGGAATATCTTTGCCTACAACAAACCATCTGCGCGGCCTACCGTGAGCAAGCGAACGATGCGCGCTTGTTGTCGACGCTTACTTTTCGCTGCCTGCACAAATACCGGCCCGCTGGCCCACCGTCCACGAAAAAATGCCTTGATGCTGTCCAAGAACGCGACCACCAAGCGAAACTACCTCACCTGGATGCTGTGGAATATACTCGGCTACCGACACGGTTAGATTGCGTTCACGTAGGCTACTGGCAGCAGGTGGCTGGCCATGCGCTCCACTTGCCAAGAAATTCAGCAAACCGACGCCGCTTGCCGACAAAGCAGATACCCATGCTCTCTGCCTTGTTTGCTGTCGTCAACTTGTGTGCACGTGCAATAGCACGGACCTCTGACTTGTCCATGCTGCCGAGAGGAAATATGGCCTGCCGATCCATCAGCTATAGACATCAACATGCGTGTACATGTCATCATGCTTACTCGTGCCAGTTGCGACTGCTTCACGTCGCTTAAATAATATGACTGATCCTTGTTACTATCCACGCCTAGCCAGCACCAGGCTTACATTATTACACATGTATACTATCACTCTTTGGGTGTCCTTACCGCGAAGCAAATACGGTACGTCGCCAGCATCGCAAGCAATCCGAGCATAGTGCCCTACAGCAAAGTTAGTTGCACTGCTTGCTTAACGATTATGCATAATGCAGATACCCACCTGTTGCCAACCATGCATCTCCCTGCACACAGCGATCGACAAGTGCGCCAAATTTAATCTCGCGATTGCATGCAATATCCGGGTTGGGCGTATGGCCGTTTGCATAGTCGTCTATCGTTTTGGCGAAAACCCGTGTCCAATATTCGCGCACAAAGTCAACCTAATAATAGTGCGTAAAGTTTAGCAGCTGTGCCGCTATATCATCTGCGCTCGTGCTTGCCTGCCGACAAGGAATATCCAGCTGGCGGCACACCGCCTGAACATCGCGCCAATCCTGGTCACCTGGACACTCGCCGCGCTCGTTTGCAGCATCCCAGTTGCGCATAAATACGCCTTCCAGCTGCGCACCCTATCAAAGAGCCACCATCACTATTGCGTCAACGGGTGCCGAGTGTCGGCCGCCAGTTGCCGGTCTACCTGCTGCTTTAGCAGATATGCTGCCACGCTCGAGTCGACTCCTCCCGACATTCCCAGAATGACTATGTGCAGGCGGCCCATGTGTTAGCACTCTTGCTGTACTTGCACGCTAGCCAATTTGCTAACTCTTCCGGCCGGCAACCGCCGACAGCCCTCGGACGCGTAGTGCGCTCATGGCAGCAGAATGTTGAAAAGAAAAGATTCGGCGGGCTGGGCAAGCAATGCCACCGTGCCACCTCTTTTGCACTCACATTCAGCCTCTAGTATGGACAAACAAGCGGCGGCAAAGCATACTGTGGTGCACCTGCATTTGCGCGCAGCAGTAGCCGCAGACGATCAGCTAGTGGCAAGCCTAATAGCAGCTAACACCACGTTAGACTGCGCGACTCGTCTTGGCCAGCCCAGCGCCAACGACGCGCTTTACAGGCAACTGGTCGGGAAAGAGGTGGGCGCGACATTGCAACCTATACCAGCTTGGCCTAGCTGACCTCTCTCTCTCTCTCTCTCTACGGCCAGCTCACGCTTAGGCAGACGCTCACAGTACGCTGGTATACCCGGCCAGTGGAGTTTACGGTAGAGAGGCTAGAGTATGTGAGCGACGCGTCACTGCCTGTATGGGCACCACCACCGGCATTTGGATATGCAACTACGGATACCAAATACACCCTGCTGCCATGGAAAGAGAATACGGGGATGGAAGATTTGGACAGACATATAGATACAGTGGAAGAGCGTCTGTTGGAGCAACTAGGTATGCCTGGCGAGAATGCTGCAAACGCGGCACAACATTGACCAAATGTACTTGCAGGCAGTATTATAAGCGATGGCAAGGCATACGAGCAGCTAGGCATCGATCAGCCACGTACCATGTTGCTGACAGGAACGGCCGAGGATGAAGCACTCCGTCGTGCACGGTAGGGACAGTCGCGTTTTGTACACAGCACGGCGTCTGCTTACCACAGATTTTGGTTGGTATAGCCGTATTGCACGCAGACTCGGTCTCGCTATACTTTCCTGTTCGGCGGTACAGTCCTACTACAGCCACATAGCATCCACGTCGGATGCTACGGGAGTGCACATCAACCGTGCGCTCGCACAAGCGGCTGCTATTAGGCCTGCAGTTGTGCTGGTACAAAGTGTCGATATTCTGGCTCGAGGTACGCCGATAAAGCGTTGCAACTAGCGGCACCGGACTGATCAAAGGTGCGCTTGCGGTCAAGATACACGTATTGACGATGACGCTCGTACTGCAATATCAAAGCAGTGGAGCCGAGCATGCAGTCGCTGTCCATCCCAGGCAAGCAAGCACTGATGCAAGCAGAGTGTTTATTGCTTAGCTAACCAGCATCTAATGCTGCTTAGGTGCTCATTGTGTTTGCAAGCGCAAATGTAAACAAACTGCCCAGCGACATTGCTCGCGTTCTCAGCAATGGATCGCGCATTGAACTTGCTGCTCCGGACAAGTGCGGTTTGCCATAGGTTGGGGTGGCCCTGTCACATCAGGCTGACATGCAATCGGCGTAGAAATGCGCGGATGGACATTCTTTGCGGCATACTGGGCAAAGATGCTATGGCCGCTGCAGACACTGCTACAGTGCATCGACTTTTGCAGGTATGTCAACGGCAAGTATGCACCGTGGCCTGTCGAGTACTAATCCAATGATGGCCATGTTATAGGCTACGACAGGCTACACGGCCCGGGACTATAGGCGGCTGTGCCGTCGAGCATCACTCATGGCACGCACAAGTCCGCAGACGCAATCTCAACCATCCGGCGCTACTCAGATTCCGGAAAGGTAGCACTGGGGACAGCTGCAAGTTGCGGCATAGATCTAGCTACTCACTGTTTTCACTAGCCTTCCGGAGATGTTGCTATCCGCCGTACGATTTATGGGCCCTCCAGCTGGGCTGTCACAAGAATTCGAGCCCAGTATTGTAGAAAGTAGCGGCTGCTTGCTTGCTGGGTTGGTACAGCGCGTGTCATGCGCTATCGCGCGTACTTGTTGGCTCATGTGTCGAGACTGGTCAAAGGTATGCAACGGTGCGCCAGCGACTGCAGCGTATTATTAGACTAGCTTTGCTACAGCCGGAGAAAGCAGCGCGTCTTGGTGTTGCACCTCCAGCCGGCGTTCTCCTATATGGACCGTCTGGTAAGGGCGTCTCGGGCTGGCGTGCATAATCCACAGCAAGGCCTGACGCGTGTAAATGCGACAGGATGTGGGAAAACCATGCTTATCAAGGAGGCTGTCAGCGCCGCTTCTGTGCGCGTTATATCCGTTGGAGGGCAAGTACCCGTACGCTTGCATTGCAAAAAAATGGTAGCTTACCTGGTATACGTGAGCTAGTGCTCAGCTGTTTTCCAAATACTTTGGAGAAACAGAGCGCACTATCCGCCGGCTATTCCGTGCAGCACGACGTAATGCACCCTGTGTGCTGTTTTTAGACGAGATTGACGCGCTTGGCGTGCGCCGAGGTAAGCACAGCATGATGCCATTTGTGGGCAAGGCCAGGGCTAATGTCACTTCTAACGGCGTAGATATGGGCGATGGCAGCCATGGCGAATCGGCCGGCGGTGTGCGCGAACGCGTCCTTAGCACGCTGCTCAATGAGATGGACGGCGTGACGGGAAAGTCGGCCGTGCTAGTGATGGCGTGCACAAATCGCCCAGACCGTGTAGACGATGCCCTGCTACGACCAGGTGAGCGCGACCATGCAAGCGCGGCCTCAACAATACTGACCACCATATGCATGTATAGGCCGGCTTGACCATCTACTCTACGTCGACATTCCCAATCGCGAGGAAAGGCACGCTATTCTGCAAGCGCACAGCAGCCAAGTCAAGGGATTCCAGGCCGATCTGGACACGGCAGCGCAGCAGACAGACGGATTTACGTGTGCAGGACTGGCGCAACTGATCCGGTTGGTGTATGGCCAAGTTGCTTACTTTACGCGCTGGCTAACCGTGCACTCGTGCTACCTAGGGAATCGGCACTTCAGGCGGTGCGAGAAGACACTGCGTCCAACGGCGTGCTAACGCAGCATGTGGAGCAAGCGCTTTCGGCCGTTTCCGTGTCGGCTCGCGCGGGCACATCACAAGCAACCATGCGCATCTATGACCGCTTCAGACAACAGCGTGAATAATGACAGAACAGTCGTCTTTATACAATGGCAGCATGCTGGCCACGCAGCGGCGTTTTCTGCATCCAGCACTAGCTGGCAATGCCTAGGACGCCTTCTGATGCTCTTGCTCCTCCTTTTCCCGCTCCTCAGCCTCTTCCTTTTCCTTTTCCTCCTGAAGCTGTTTCATCCACATGTCGTAATAGACGCCATCCGGGTCGCGCATCAGATCGGCATGTGTACCCGATTCGACGATTTCTCCTTCGCGCATAACCAAGATTTGATCGGCATCCACAATGGTCGACAGCCTGTGTGCGATAATGATGGTGGTGCGGTTGACCGTCATCCGGCGAAGCGCAGCCTGAATGTTGCGCTCGGTGTTGGTCTATGTTGAGTAAAAGAAAACGTTAGCCAGAACGCCACTTGCGTGCGGCACCATCGCCTCGCTACCCCTGCCACTTACGTCCAGTGCAGAGGTAGCTTCATCCAGCAGAACGATGGGTGGATTCTACGCAAAAATCATGTCAGGCGCTTAGGAAAGCAACAGGTTCAACGGGCACACTTGCCTTGAGAAGAGTCCGTGCAATTGCAACACGCTGCTTCTCGCCACCGCTAAGGCGCAGTCCACGTTCGCCAACCTTGGTGTCGTAGCCTACGAAGCGTCCGACATGACATGAGCCACACTAGCAGTGATACGCAAGCGCAATAGCACATACCGTCAGGGAAGCCGAGGATCTTGTCGTGAATTTGCGCTGCCTCGGCCGCCATTTCCACTTCACTATCTGACGCTGTCACCTTTCCATAGCGAATATTGTAGCGAATTGTGTCGTTGAACAGCACCGTATCCTGCACGAAACGAATAGATGCGGATGGCAGCCGTTAGGGACAGCGCTTGCAAGCCCACTGTTGCATGCATTGACCCCTACCTGAGGCACGACACCGATGCTAGCGCGCAGGTCACGCTGGCGGATCAGTCGAATATCCTGACCGTCAATGGTAATGCGTCCACTATCCACGTCGTAGAAGCGGAAGAGCAGGCGCAGAATAGTGCTCTTGCCCGCACCACTTTCGCCAACCTAGTGTAATTTGATAAGTATTTCCAATGTACACGCCGTCAATCATCGCCCAAACTTGACCTACCATGGCAACGGTAGACCCGCCCGGCACGGTAAAGGAGAGACCGCGCAGAATCGGCTGTCGCTCGTCATAGCCAAACGAGACGTCCTCTGTAGCGGGCGTTTGCGGACTGCGTAAGCAGATCGGCAATAGCAAACACGTCATCCATCGTACGTACCAAACTTCACGGTGCCTTGGCCGACCGAAAGTGCTGCAGCGTCGGGCAGGTCCTGCACTTCAACGTGTTCCTGAAACAGGTCCAGCATATTTTCCATATCAATAAAGTTCCTTTGCATCATCCTAGGGCCGAATGACATCAGTCGTCGGCTACGGGGAAATAGCGGACCGAGGCCCCGGCTTACCGGTAGTAGGTGCCGAACCTGTGCTCATTGAACGCTTGCCATAAGTCGCACGCTACCCGAACGCACGAGCAGACTAGGCCACTTACCAGTTGAGCGGAACGTAGAGCTGCGTGATGTAGCTGAGATAGAGCACCACGTCGCCCACCGTCATGGTACCGACGACAACGCGATGCGCACACACCAGACAGCCGACCAAAAGGCCCGCCTGGATAATGACATTCTGTGCGCTGTTGAGCACATTCAGACTGGCCGAGCTCTTCCAGGATGCATACTGGAACTTGACCAGCGCATCATCGTACTGCGCCACCTCAAACTTTTCCGCACCATAGTACTTGACCGTTTCAAAGTTGAGCAGTGAATCGACGGCCCGTGCCTCAAGCTTGTTGTCCAGCGCATTCGCCTCACGCCGGAAGCTAGTGCGCCAGTCGGTGATGGCAACCGTGGCCGTGATGTACGCTGTCATCGTCGCCAAGACGATGCTGGCAAAATAAATATCAAAGACCAGCGCAAAGTACACGCACGCGACGCCAATATCGACCAGCGTCGGTGCCAGCTGAAAGACGATCGCATTCAGAAGCGAAACGATACTTTGCACACCACGATCTGGCATCGGACACATCAGCAAGTCATGGTCTACATGGTGGTAGCAATGTACACCCTCGCTTACCCTGAACACGCAGCACCTCGCCAGTCTTGCGGTTCAAGTGAAAGCGCAGCGATAGACTACGAAAACGGCTCACCAAATCAGAATACCATTGTGTATAGCATTGGCTCTCGCGCACCTACCTATGCAAGTGTTCAAACATCTTGAGCGACACTTGACGTGTCGTATACTAGTACGTGTACGCATCCACCATGTTTGTAGACAGCGGTTTAGCTAGTATGCATGTGCCATGAACGCCCTGTATGCCTACCTGGCCCACAGGAATCCAGAGGAACGTCTGGCCCGAGGCAATGATGCCGCCGCCGCCCTGCAGAAAGCGTAGCCCCACAAAGTAGAGCACCTCACGCCAAGCAAAGGTGGGCGGTCGACCATCGCCGCCAAGCGCATCCACCACACGCTTGTACTGGGTCGGCACCAGCACATTCACCAGCCGTCCGGCCAGTAGCAGCAGACCACAGCACATGATCAGCACTTGCAGACGCCAGTCGTCCTTGGGCCACATAAACGGCAGGAGCGTACGCATGCGACGCAGATACTCATTCCAGCCGACCGAGCCAGTGCGAGCACCCCGCATAGTGGTGGCACCTGTATCACGCGCGCTAGCACGCGTCGCGTCCTCTTCGGTCGTCGGAAGCGGAGTGTAGCCGCTTGCGATTGCCGACGTACGGTGGCGGGCCACCGCGCACAATCCCAGCAGAGCGGTCTGCGCCACCGCACGCATAGCCAGCAACGCCATGCTCCAGCCGGTAGGTGCCCAGCGATCGGACGCTTCATCTTCGCGCGAGCGCCGGCTCTGAATCACATCAATGACCAGCTCGGACCAGGTGAACGCGCACGCCACGCCCAGGATGATCAGCGTGGTGCGCCAGACAAACACACGACCGCGAGTGTCCAGCGTACGCGCCGCCACCATCAGCATGCACCAGCCAAGTGCCTGCGACCATAGCGCCCAGGCCAAGTAAGGCGGCACGTCGGCGCCTGTGTCCTGTCGCTGCTGCAGTAGAAACAGCAGCGATATGATCGTCGTGCCAAAGATGAATGAGGCCAGCGTGTTGAGCGTGGGCGCAAACGGCACAGGCGGCAGCGTGCTTGCCTCTGGCAATGACGCGTTGTCTACTACATTGGCCGGTCGTACAGGGCGTTAGGCGCCAACGCTATTGTTGCCGGCCGCTGCATGAAGCGGCCGTTCACACACGACACGTGTGTACCACGCCGAGGGTATGCCCACCTACCTAGCGCCGCTGCCGACTGGTTCGCAGCACGTTTATCCCGCTGCCTTACGTAGAGCAGACGCAGCAGCACAAACAGGCCGCCCAGCAGCACCCAGCCGGCCGTGGCCGACTCGAGCGCGCAATACGTCAGCGGCAACGCGTCACTGTCGTCACCTTGCCATAGAAATGGCGTGCAGCCATGTTCTAGCCACGGCATGGCCACGCACGTATGCTGATGCCAAGCTGATACAGGTACGACCTACAAAGGGTGCGGTTACGGCACTAGGTTCAGGCAAAGCCGTCCGCGTGCAGGCAGTAATGAGCCGCGAACAAAAGACCAAGCAAGCGTGGCTAAAAATATCAGAAAACGGAAAGAGAGGGATCCGTGGTAATGACGCACGACCGGGCAAGCACGGATCCCAACCTGACCACGCTTGGCTGGCCTGGCAATAAGGACGCAGGCCGGCCGGCCGGCGGACAGTTGGATGGAAGGGCCTTGTCGCCATGAAGTGGCCCGCGGCCCGACGAGAAGCGGTGGCACATATCAGCGCGGCACTAATCTCTCAATCATTGCACCAAAGCGGCATTCCCTATCGCTGCCGATCCAGCCCGCAGAGTCACATGACCTCACACGTTAGCGCCGAGGCAGAAGCGGCGAAGCATATAGCCAGCTGCCCGTCTGCTTGCAACGCAATCGTCTTGCTTTTACAACGCCAGTCTGTTGCTTGGCCAGTCTCTGCTCTGTCGCTATTACCGCTGTTCTGCGCTCGTCCACGGCCCGCTGCCTCTTCTTGCAGACCCGCTTGCCGGTCCGCCTCCCTGCCCCGCCGAGCTCGCCGACCGCTTCCCTCCGCCTGCGCGCCCTATTTTCCCGTTTAGTCTGGTAGCAACGTATCTCGCCCTGCGTTAGACGCACGTGAGCTGACCGAGTCCGCCTGGTTTGTTCGCACGCACGCACGATAACCTGAACAGTACGCAAAAAACGGTCATTGCACCTGCTGGTATTCAGTTCCCGCGGCGGTGGCACCAGCGACGTTTCCTTGGTTTGCATTGTATGCGCACCCATTCGAGAACAGAGGCCGCTGCATTCATTGAACGAGTAGCGTGCAGTGTCGCCTCTGCTCGCTGCTACGGCCGGATACGCTAAAAACTAGCGTCTGTGTATCACTTGCTGCCTGCGCGCCGCGTGCTTGGGCGCGTGCCTTGGCTGCTGCGGTGCGGACGGCCTTCTATTCTAGGCCAGCCGGTCGTGCTTGATCCGCCACTTGAAGCATTTGCCGCTTCTTTTTACAATCCATTTTCACATAACGCTCGTGGTACGCAACTTTCCCGTTCGCTAACGTGCTCTACCGTCTCTCTCTCTCGCTCTCGCGCTTGCTTGCTACTACTTCTTCCGCCGCCACCACCGCCTCCTCCTTCTGCTCCCTGCTTCCTCCTTATCCTTTGGCGCTCGTGTCTCTTGTTACTGGCAAAGCGGCTCTGCGCTTCTGCTTCCCCGTCCTTGCCACTCCCACGCATCATTACTGCCGCTCCCGTTCTTTGCCGCACATTCTCGCCGCCAACTCGCTTGACCCGCTTGCTTGCACACTCTTCTCCTACCCTGGCGGCTGCCTGTACCATCACAAGGGCCACAACGTGCACTGCCCCTTTCTGCGCGATCCGCGCGACAGCAAGTTTTCTCGCTTGTGGTAAGCCTATGATTTGCCCAGGTGACCATGTATGCGCTCGGCGTCCGCTGACTTGCGGTGACCACGCCATTGCGTAGACCGACCTGTACACCTGTCGGCTCGACTAGACGTGCGTCTAACGCAGGGCGAGATACGTTGCTACCAGACTAAAC
>KZ992641.1:0-24498 GCA_003614735.1 Thamnocephalis sphaerospora | reverse complement strand
ATGGCGCCAGCGGAGTGGAATCGTAAGGTGGATGCCGAAAGAGCGGATTAGATACGATCGTTCGATGGGCTTTACATACCTGCTGCCTCGCCACGAACGCGATGCCGGGGAGACGTGCCACCAGCTGACCAGCGCTCCATGTGGTAGGCACATGGAGCGCCATCGCGATTCCGATCCGATGGCAGAAATAGCCTGCTTCGCCCTCGTGCCGCGATTTCACATGTGGGTGTACAGCCGAGTCGAGATCTACGGCCATTAGGCACACTATGCAGCACTAGTGGGCTCACGAGGGGGCATTCAGGCATAGCAATCGCCACGGGCAAGGCTGGGCGAGCGTGCGCAAACCGGCCACTTCTCCTGACAGGGACGTGCCAGCGTGGATACCAAATCGAGCGCAGCCAACGTGCACCGATGACGCAGCCACTAATGAGGATGGCTAAAACCGAATGTTGCTCCGACAGGGCGAGCAAGCGCACTGGTAAAATTTTTGCGCGTGACGTGGCACTGCGGCAGCAACAAGGCAAAAATGCCAACATTGTCCGGCTGATGCATGGGACCATTGCCGATTTGAGATCTGTCAGCGTTGTGGCAACACCTCAGAGGTAGCAACATGGTATCGAAAGACTGCTGCACACGCATCACTCTGAGGCGATGGTGGGAGAAACATGGCCAGCACGGGGAAAACCGGTCGACGACGCCACTTTGGAGGGTGCTGCAGGCGTGGTTATCGACGGGCACCGCATGGTGAAGTGTGTTTGCTGCGCACACGAGGCTCGCGCATGTGCATTTGGGCGTACAGCCAGCCGTCCGATAGTTTGTGGTTTATCCGGCTTTCAGTGCTTTTGCTAGCGCAGTCTGCTCGGTATCGAGCATCTGGCGATCTCTAGAGCGCACTTGCTGCTGGTTCACTGAGCATGTGCCATTAATGCTCGGTATCATCTAAAAGTAGCGCGTTCTCGGTCGTCAACTCTACTAGCTCGTTCGCCTTGGCCGTTTGGCACGCAGTCAAAATAATCTTATCTTTGCTGCTGGCGTTAGCCTCACCAATCACTACATCATAGCCGACGCATATACTGTGTCTATGCACAGGCGACCGGTGGTATTCCGAGCGTATTTAGGCATGAATTCATGCCATAGCACGCATTGAGACTCGGCATGTACACCTCGCTCTCCTTAGTTGTCTGTACCTCTCTATCAGTCTTGCACTGGTCATCCACGTGCACACGCATAAAGGTCAAGCCAATGTATAGCATATAGCGTCACATACAGGGTAGAATGTAGTTGGAGTGTTGGCTGATCACTTGCTTGAGCACACTTTCAACTACTGCTGGTGCATATCTAATCAGCATATTGTTTGCGAAAAAGCAGAGGTATTTCTGCTGTATTTGGAGCATGGACTAATAGACACGATATATGTGCATGGAGCAGGACTGCTGACGCACACGGGGACAGAGGTGTGAAATGTACCAGCGCAACATCAAACAAGGCCAACTCACCGCTACACCAACGCTAGCAAGTGGGTCAGCTGCATCTGCACCATACTACTGGGACTAGCGAGATTCACAGTTTTGGCCTGGCCTGGAAGTGCTAAGATAGCTCTGTGTTGACAGTAGCTGACAGCACTAGCACTCGCCTTGACGCCTACGTCAGCTGCAGATGTTCCTAGCGAGTGTCGCGCTTACAATGTTTGTCTTGGCCACCAGCGCACAAGTATATGTCGGTTAAACGGCCAAGAGAGTCTTTGTAGCCGGAGTAATACGATATATGTAGCGGCCTTTGCTGGGCCGCTTGCATTTGGAAAATGCGCGTCCACCGGTCCATGCGCAACTACGGTGGCGATGGTGACAATGACGACAACGAACGCACCTTTCCCTCTCTGGCCGAGTGTAACTTGTCCTGCTTATTGCCTCTCCCACGCACGCACGCACGCACGCCCACGTACGCTTTACTCCATCGCCACAGCGCCGACCATTCCTCATCAAGGGCCATTTTCTTTGCTGTAGTTCTGAGCAGAAGGGTGCTCAACAAGCAGTTACGACTGTAGTGGGTACACACGGTTCACGTCCTTGCACGTACGCGCAGCCAAAAAGCGCAGACATTCCCAATAGTCACCATACTGCGACACAGTCGTTCGCCGCGGTTGAAGCCATCGCTATCTCTGGAATAGCTAGTGTGGGTGGGCGGCGATAGAACGCGGCCGCACTGGCTGCATAGCCAGCAAACGGCGACTGCGCCACACCTGACACACGCCGTGCATACACTGACCCGGTCGACGTTTTGTAGAACGCAGAATAGCGGCAGTATCCATGGCCAGTGGGTCCAGTGACCGACGGCTGTTTGTCGGCAATGTGAGTAGTCTCTGTCGCCATTCTCATGCGTGCGAGTGGCGGTGATCGCGCTACTGCCAGGTCCGTTGACATGAACCCTGTGATTGCATTGATATGCTCCTCTGCTGCGTAACGCACGTGTCAGCTACCATATGTCGGTAAGCACTATCGTGTATGCTATCGACTTGGACGCTAGAGCATACCTACTAACATAGACCCCCGCCTTTATGTGCGCAGTGACATGGCAGGATCTCAAGGTGGGCCGTGGTGGGCGTCAAAGCCTAAAACTGTGTTCTTAGCGAGACTTTGCGGCGCTTGGTCACAGGATCTTTTTTGTGATGCCGGCAGGGTGTTGCGCGCCAATGTAATGCACGATCGCTCGGGTCGGTCGCGTGGCTATGGTACAGTGCTGTTTGACACAGCCGAAAGTGCAGCTAAAGCTATTGGTAGGTACGCTACGGATGCATGTAGCAGAACAGCAACCTATGCTCATTTAAATGCACCCTTGTACATACGTCGTTCTACTGGAACAGAACAGTTCAACGAGTATGAATGGTACAGCCGTCGACTGGAAGTGCGCATGGTAGGGGCATGGTGGTTACATCCCGGTTTGATTGAGCTTTATGGTGCGACACATTCAACCGTGACAGCACATGTCTATTCACTACGCCTCTGTTTGCAACACAATTAGGATCGCGGCGTGCCAAGTGCATCGAACGACGGTGCATGGACAGCTGGTGAGAGTGCTCGGGATAAGTTGGCTAGAAATGGCGTGGAGCAAGTCCAGATTGGCGGTCGCACGGTGAATGTGCGCCGGCAACTCTACATTGGCAATGTACGCACGGTCCGCGTGGGGGTCAGGGCGACACGGTTTATTGACGTGACTGGCTCGCGTCGGCCATAGTTACCAGAAAGAGTACGCTGGCAGGATTTGAAGGATCTCTTTTACGAGGCTGGCAAGTGACTGCGTATGCAAATTCAATTTGCCACCGTACTTATGCAGAAATGCGCGTGCAGGCGTGGTGTTACGCGCCGATGTGGCCATGGGACCAGACCGCCAGTCCAAAGGCTACGGCACAGTGCTATTTGCATCGAGAGACGATGCTCGCAAGGCAATTGGTGGGTTGTGCTTGCAACTCACAATATGGTGACTGCGTGCGCTGATTCTGGCATTAACCGGCTGGTGGCGATGTGTCCACTCTTGTAGAGCGCTTTAGCGATTACATATGGCACGGACAGACAATTGAGGTGCGCGAAGATCGTAGCTTTATCGACTATGCACCGCCGTCAGGCATCCCACTGGATGCATTGCCACCACGACGCAACTTTGCTGAACGGCGCCAACGACGTTCAGCTGCGGATGAAGAACAGCAGCAAAAAGGAAGCGAGGCACCAGCTGGGTCCGCGAGTATCGCTGAAGAGGGCACCACATCCGAGGCCTCTGGCTGGCCAGGGACTGAGAGTTGGAACGACACTATCGACACAAGCGAGTCGAACGATGCAGGAATGGTGGCGGGCGTGGTGAGCGCTAGAAATACCGCCGATCTTAGCCAGCGGCAGCTTTATGTGAGCAACCTGTCATTCAGCTGCAACTGGAGAGACCTGAAGCAGCTGTTCCGTAATGTTGGCAATGTGCAGCGCGCAGAGATTGTGCTGGGACAAAACGGGCGGAGTCGCGGCTTTGGCACCGTGCTCTATGCTTCTGCCAGTGAGGCTGAGGAGGCAATCCGTCGCTATGATGGCCACGTCTTCTTCAACCGGCCTATTCGTGTCCGCATGGACCAGTACGCATCGCCGACACAGCGCGACATGTCGCAGATGACGATGGGCGGTGGCGGAGCTACGATGTATCCGCATCCACATATGCATCATCCGCACCATCCACATGCACACATGCACCCTCTAGTGCATCCGCAAAGCATTCAAACGCTCTATGGTCCAATTCCAGCCGCAGTTCACTATCAACAACATATGCATCCATCGCCGCACACAGCTAGCACTGCTGATGCGGAGGTAGGCGATAAGAGTGAGGCCAGCAAGCAGAATAGCGGCAGCCAAGGAACGCTGGACAGCGCGCAAATGATGGTTACGGCAAATGTAGTCGCTTCTAAGGGCGGTGAAGGCACCGGCGTGGAGAGCAAACAGGAGGGAACGCCACAGGGCGAGTCGGCGGTCACAGCAAGTGGCGTACCGGCGCAGCCGGCGCAGGAAGGATACAGGACAGGCTATGGGGTTGTTGCGCCTGGCAATAGTACGACACCGGCCACAGCCAGCACGCTGGGCCCGACCGGATTTGTGTCGGCCGGCGCTTTCAATCAGCATCATCCAATGGCTATGATGCACCCATATGCGCATGCACTCCATGCCCAGGCTGCAAATGCTTCAGCAGGCAGCAGTGGCACAGGCCCTGCCAATATCGTTTCGTCTACGGCGGCAGAAGGTGCAAATGCCGCCACCGTTGCCAGCGATTTAACTGCGGCACACATGCACTCCAACCATCCGCTGGCATTCTCGCCGTTTGGTTTGCCGCATCATATCGCACACGTACAGCACCATCCGCATACCTACTCGCACACGCTGCATCCGGCGATACACCACCATCCGCATGCTCATCCTGCTGCGCAACACCATCCTCACGCACACGTTCATCATTCGCACCACGCGCATCCACTGTCGATCCCAAGCAATGTATCGCCCACCTATGCTGTGAACGTAGCACAGCAGCAACAGCAGCAACAGCAGCAGCAAGGGACAACGGTAGCCGATCTGGATAAGGCCTTTGGTAATATTGCCATAGCAGCAGATAGCAGTGTAGTATCAGTGGGCGGTGCGGCTTCTGCTGCAGCCACGCAGACTATTATCAGCGACAGCGGAGCTGCTGGTCACTCGGCTCACCCTGTGCATGGCGCTCACACTCAACCGCTGCATCAGACAAACCAATCGCTTCCTGCACTAGTATCGCCACCTCCTGTGCATTCGGTGACATCGGCTTCAGCGCCCGCAACGTATCCATCATCCGCGCCGCTCTCCGAATCAGAGTCTTCGGTACCACCGCAGCTACTTCAGCACCATTTCCATCCCCATCCTCATCCTCATCACCACCAGCACCAGCAGCACCACCTTCATCAATCAACACCACCGCATTCCCATCATTCGCCACATTTGCCGCACTCGCCGTACATTCATATGGCTGCGCATATGCATCAACGCTCGTCACATATACAACCGCATATGCACCAGCCCGCGACCTATGCAACAACGCATTATCGACCGGTGGCTTCTGCGGCAGTTGCATACCGATCGGCCAGCGTTTCCGCGCCTGCTACACCGGCTGTTGGTGCAGAGAATGCTAGTGGCGGCGGTCAGGGCAGCGGTGGCAACAGCGACATGATAGCCGCCACAACACCGATTACAACGCCATTAGGTGTGACGATCCATTCACCAAATGGTGGACATCAAGCCTATTAGTAGATGACCGGTCACCGCTATCTGTGACTGCGAATGCAAGATAGCTGGGCACTCGGCGACGCGTAGAGCGCTCTTATCGTCACAACATCCCTTGGCTTGCGCCCGCCTATCCGCTTAACTGTGCTGCCGACTGTGCCGTGTGCTCCCCGCCCTTGTTGCCATTCCGTTGTCAGTGAATATCCCTTATCTTACGTGCTCAAACCCGTGCTATTAGTAAGGAAGCGTGTTGATGACTAGGTCGTCATCAATAGAGTGGCTGGCAAGCCATCTTTGGTGTAAACTACCACTATTAGAATGTAGCAGCCGTAGACTAACGATATGGCGTGGTTTACTGCAATGGACACAAGGTGAATGGCACTTTAGCGCAGCAAAATGAGCACACACAGGAAACGGATACCGTAAACACTAGGTAAAGCGTAGTTGTGCGTGCTGTAACGGATGTAGATGTAAGAGTCTACACAAATTGTCAGGCATCACATTCTGATAATGTATTGACTGAAACGCTGAGAGGCTGTAAGAGTGACATAAACCTAGAAATTGCTTGTGTAGTTGGGCTGCGAAAACTGAGGCGTATTTGCCTTGGACTCGCCGGGCAGCGCTGTCTGGCTTGCGCCGGCGGTGGTCGCGACAGACAGGCCAGCAGTGCTTGTCGTGTTTTGTGTATCGTTACTCTTTGCTTCCCGGCTGTAAGCGCAATAGCGGCATCCTGTGTTGCTGGATCATAAGAGGCGTTAAAGTTACCCCAATTTGGAGCATTCCAGTTAGATGCAGCCTGGGCAGCAATCCTAGCACGATCTTTTGCAGGAGAAATGCTATTGCCGCTGACGGATGAGCCTCACCTGCGTCCACCAAAGTATCTTCCGCCAGGTGGGCTAAAGCGTCGGTGAAATTTTGCCGCCGTAGGCGCTGCGGCTGTCACAGCATGTGGCGAGTCGAGTGCAGATCCAAGCGAGGCAGAGCACAGCGAGGCCATCGCCACAAGTAGCAGCACGGATAGCACTAGGATGAGCCGATTGAGAATCGTCATGGTGATGGTCACGGGAGAAGGTACGATAGGATGCCAATACGAAAGTCGCAGTAGATGAGAAAACATAAAGCAGGGCTTGATCAGGGCGCTTTTTAAGGGCGAGACGATGCGAAATCTCTGGATGTGTTGGGTGCTGGATGGCACAGGCAGCGGGTGCGTAGAAACAGCGGCACGTTTAACATACATGCTGCACCGTCCAATGCCAACACGAGCAGCTTCCTACAGTAGAACTTCCATCCTAAAACATAGCATTACACAAAGGTAACGCCTTCAGGTAGACACTGCTTTGTGCATGCTAAAGCTCCCTGCCTAGGTCACCACGGCGCCGCACATTTACCGTTGGCGGAACCGAGTTTGAGCTGCGGCGCACCGTCAACGAGGCAAGCTACAGTCACCACCGCACAGCGTTGCAGACTGGCCTCTTTTTATGCTACCCCAAATGGTGGCACTGCACGCGTACGCCACCCTATGGCGTACTGTGTATAAACGTATATTCTCCAAAGGCATACGATGCTGCAGAGCATGGCATTTTCTTTATTATGGAATTCGTCGCACGCACTTTGCATATCACTTTGAGTAGGCACAAGGCAAGACACGCAATTTACGTCAATGCCAGAAACGCATCTGTAAACTCGAGAAAATATGTTTGCAGCATTTGAAGCGACTCGATTTGAACCCTCTATGTCCAAGGTGACACAGCGTCGTAAAGCAAAACGAATGCCGCCATCTACATTGGTTGCAGATAGTTTAGCAAGAGGGCTGGTTTATACATATGTCAGCATGGCTGTTAGGTTAGCGTGCTGTTGGGTCCGCTATGCAGCCTCGCAGCCAGCCGGGTTTTTCTCACACCAGAGCATGTTGACCATGTCTGGCCGCAGTCCAAGTGCCAGCAATCTGCGGCGGAACCGATGAATCCGCGGGTGTGCCGCGTGTGTGGTGCGCTCACGGCCAGACACATCCCGCCGCCCTGACCAGAGTACCTCGGCAGCGGCAGCAGCCCGCGGCCACACTTTTATGTCGAGGTTTACAGTATCTGTCTTTTCCGTCCACATGGTCACTTCGCCACCAGCCACAGCCGGGTGCGAGGTGTCGGTGTTTCCAGTGTCCGCCAGCCCAGCGAGCGGATCATAGGTGTACATGTGCTGCCACGTTTTGTACGGATCACACCACGAGTCACCGCCGCTATGGGTGTTCACCCAGGCGCCTTGGCCGCAGTCAAGATACCAGTGATCGGCAGGTGAGGTGATGGCGCGGCGACCACGCTGTACCACCTTGCGCACAGACGATGCTCCGCGCCACACTTGAACCAGCGTGCTGATCGGATCCACAGCAAAGTCGTACTCCAAGAGCATCTCCTCCCAGGTAACGACACGTTTGCCACTACGCCGCGCAATGTCGTGCATCTGTCTGCCGTACCGCTCAATCAATTTTGGAACTGTAAGACTGTGCTGGCGAAGATAGGCTGCCACATGAGGATCCTGCTCATAGCAGGCGGCATTCACTTCGTCGCCACCCAAGTGTATATAGCGATCAGGAAACCATACAGCCTGTTCACTTATTAGCGTCTCTACCAGTTTCATCGTAGCTTCCTTGGTTGGATCTAGCTGGCCAGCGGGGGGCTCCGCGGCAAACTTTGTATTCGACGAGTGAGATAATAGCAGCTGTGTACATCACACCAGTAAGCTGTGCATTCTTACCTGGCCCACTTTGTCTGGCGCTGTATGCATGCAGACAGACAGCTCTGGGTACGCTAATCCCCATGCATACGCGTGGCCGGGTGTATCAAACTCTGGGATCACTCGAATGCCACGCTGTACCGCAGACGTGGTAAGCGTTCCAGCTATGATGGTATCACTGCCATAACATCGCTAGCTACGGCTGCGGCATTGAACACTTACATCGCGAGCATATTGTACCACTCTGTCTACGTCCTGCCTTGTATATACTAGATCTGGCGCATATGCGCCCTTTTCCGAAAGCTCTGGCAGAGCCTCGCTAGCCAGTGGGAAGCTCTGAGCGTCGACTATGTGCCAATGAAAGACGTTAAGCTTGGTGGATGCCATTGCGTCCAGCTGGCGCAATATATCCGCCACGGGAAAGTAAGTCCGCGCTGTATCCAGCATCAAGCCACGATGTGCAAATGCCGGCCGGTCGCTTATGCGCAGAGGCACACCCGACAAATAACGGCGTTGAGCGACAGCATTTGCCACTACAAAGCCAAAGAGACCCCCACGCCCGGCTGCCGGACGCTGCACCAACTGCAGAAATGTTTCCAGGCCGCGCAATGCGCCAAACACACTTGTAGCCGTCAGCTGCGCGCTAGCTACGTCGACGGCAAGTTGGTAGGACTCGTCGGTATCCTCATCCAGCTGTAGGCCCTGCTGTCCCGTGACGGATACGTTTAGTACAACGAGCTGGCCATCTATAATACTAGAGTTGGCAGCAGCAGCATGCGCCGCGGGTGCTTCAGGCAGCTGACCGTCGGCTAGCGTGAGCTGACGCTGATATCGCTCACAAGCACGTAGTAACAAGTCACTTGTCTCGCGCTGCTGGTTGCCAACGCCAGTTTGGCCACCCGTCAAGCGACAGTTCAAGCGAAAGTCGCTGGTCAGCACCAGCACGCCGCTGCCAACTTGATATTCACGAGGCATCGGCCACACACGGCCAACGGCTACGGCAGCCGGATCTTGGTTAGCATCAGGGGCGTCGGCGACAGCGTGCCCGCCACCCATGGATGGCACAACTATTGCTGGCAGCGTCGACCCAGTGTACAGGCTTGCTAAGGGAACAACAATGCCCACGGCTAGCAGGCCAAATACCAGCGTACGTCGCCATGTCATCCACCTCCGCAGCCTTTCTGTCAACGCCACCGCAGCAATCCTCGGCACTGGCGACGGTGGCGGTGACAATGACGAGTGCCTGTCACTGTCGACGGACGACCGTCTGACAGGCAAAAGCGTGAATTCAGCCAGATTGTAAGTGAGCTCTTGGCGATCCACAGAAATAAGAGATTGCCGAAGAGTACGTGTTGGGTAGGAGGTGCATCGACCGGCGGTTTAACCGTCCCCCTTTATCATCATCATAGCATGTGACACGCCGCCAGATAGCTGAGCCAATCGCGCAGCATGGGCCACACAGTCCGTTTACACGATGCACCTATCGTGAACAATACGCAAGTACAGCTCTCTTACTGGGATGGCTGTGAGTGAACAATGCATAAGGACCGCGATAAAAACAGTATTATTGGATCAAAACGCAGGAATGAACGAAATCAACAGCATATGCACCAGAGTATAGCCCGCTCGCTCACTGCTCCGTCATTTCCGTGACGGTAGTGACCGTTTCCTCAACAATGACCTGCTGGCCGTCCGGACCGCGCTCCACACGGGTAGTGGTAGCAACATCAGTATGGGACTGGTTGCTGGCCGATCGCTGAGGTGTGGGAGTCACCGGCGAGGTTGAGCTGGTCACGACCGTCTTATTATTCTGTCCAGAACCAGCGCCCTGCGAGCGAAGGATCCGCTCGTGCGTCTCCTCTTCATCCATCAGTGGCGACTCGTCAGAGTTGAGGCCAACACGTCCGTTGGCGCGGACGCGTGCACCCTCCGTCGTAGCCGCGATGCCCGCTGCAAGCAGATCCTGGCATTCGGTGCGCGCCAGACCCTTGTCGTCCTCTGGTAGCCAGACAATATTGCCATGGTTGTGCAGCGCAGGATGCAGATAGGCGTCGCGCGGGACCTGAACAAGATCCACGCCGCCTGACTGTGCCAGCAGTGAGGCCTGCTGCTGTGCGGAAATGTCGGCCGCCGACTCTTCCCGGCCCATAGCGCCGCCCTCAAGATTGACCTTGGAAAAGTGCATGGGCGGATGCTCATACGAGACGGGCACATTCTTGACACTGTTGGCAGCCGATGCAACCACCGTACCGTGGTCAGCACGAAGCAGCGTCTCCAGCGGCACAAACGTGAGAAGATCGGTGTAGGCCCTTTCCGTGTAGAGGTGAGCGGTGATGGTGGCGACCATAAGGATAAGCAGAAGGATGGGCGGCGCAATACTTTTCTTGAGCGAAAAGATGCCAATCATCGTCAACTCGGAAATGTACAGCGCGGCAAAGATGTGCGCCACAATCCTTGGAAAGGCGCGGCCGCCCATCTCGGTGTGGCTCGGCTGGTCGTACACGTAGAGGAACTGGTAGCGGTAGACGACGTAGTAGAAGACAAAGTAGCACAACGCAAACGGCATCATCACCGGGGCGATGGCGCAGTAGACCACGCCAATGGCAAAGATGAGCGTGTGCGGCGGCAGCGAGGAACCCCACTCAAAGGTCGGCATGCCCTTGTTGGCCCAGATGGCACGAGGGGTCTTGACCAGCATGCGGTTCTTGAGCCACTTTAGCGCATACGGCACCAGCATCAGCATTTCCTTTGCCGCACCGGTGAATCCCTGCAGCAGCAGATAGGTGATGAAGAAGTTGGATGCAGCAGGCATGTTGTCGGCAAGAATCTCGATGATTTTGTTTGGATTCTCGCGAATCGATTGAAGTGAGCTGAGAATACCCTTGGCAAAGGTCGACACAATCAGCACGTTGACCACCAGGAAAAAGTAGTACTTGTGCATCAGCGAAAGCTGAATGGAAGTGTACAGCGGAATACCCTCAAACAGCGACAGACGGCGAAGGATGAATGCAAGCACCATCATCAGGACGGCCATGGCTACCGGCGGAATGATACCCTGGATGGGACCAAGAGCGGGAAGTGGCTTGCCGTTTTCATCGCCCAGAAAAGGTGCAATCTTCACGAGCGAGTCCAGCGAGGCAAGTGTGTTAACACCAGTGGCGATGATAGACCAGCAGATGATGAGGCCGGTGCAAGCAGCAAGCGAGACGGCGCGGCGCCACCAGCGGTGGATGCCTACGGCAGTCAGGTTCTCCCACACAACATCCTCCGGGTGCACATTCATCCAACGCTCGGCCATACGCAGCGGCTTGGCCGCCGTGACAGCCTGTGCAGCCAGTTGCGCGCCACGCTGCGAGCGGAACACGATAAAAGCAGAGGGAAGCACCGCATAGTCGTTCTCCTTGCGTGCCTTGGCCAGGGCTCGGTCTAGCTCCACCAGACGCGCGCGCGTGTACCTGATCGCATCGTCCGTCTCGCCAGGCAAGGGCAGAGGCATGGGCAGTGCCGATGACTTGGTGCGCGCAGACGGACGCTCGCCCGAAAGCACGTAGGCACACTCGGCCGCCTCCACCGACAGAGCAGCGTTGTTGCGTGCCTCAAACTTGGCAATGGCGTCACCAGGGTTGCGCGCCAGGGTAACGTGCGATACGCCGCCAGGAAACACGCTGAACAGATCGGCCAACGCTTCCTCGCTCTGGAATGACTTTGGGACGCCGGTGACGAGCACGGTCACACTGCGTGCCTGCTGGCGAAAATGCCGCGAGCTGATGTAGCGATGACGCAGATTGACGTAAGCGTGCAATTCCTTGATCAGCGTGTAGATGATAAAGCCGATAAAGCCGTAGTAGAGCACCAGGTGGACCCAGAGACGGCCGACCTGCTTCTCTGGAATGTTACCCAGCGTCAGGCGATTCATCTCAGTCTGCTTTGGTTCATCGGTGGCGGCATTCAGCGGCACCAGAACGACGAGTCCAAAGAAAGTGAGGACAATAAATACCCGCACGCAAATGTGCAGGAAGCGCAGAAACATGTAGGCATCCAGGCCAATCTTGTAAAGCAGCTCATCATCAGGCGCACGCAGCACCGGCTTGAGCCAGCTGAACAGACCGCTCGGCAGCTCTGGCGACCGCTTGGACGGCTCGACCATGTAGGAGCGCGGTGCATACACATTGCGATTGCGCGAACGCAAAATGCAGAATGCCAGATAGATGCCCACGGTGAGCACACTGTTAAAGATGAGCGCAGAGACAACACTGGAGGTGGAGACGTTCTGCTGGCTAAGCTGCTCTTTGCCGTCGTCGTTGCCATTCTTGATGTTGCCATTATTGTCCTGCGCAAAGACGGCCGTGCTCACGGCCAGTACGGCCAGGCCGACGGAAATTACAGTGTGGGCGGCACGCATAGTGGTAGCGATGCCCGACGGCTAGCCGTGTAACTAAGCGAAGCAACAGGTGTTAACGTGGTGCAGACCAGGCGAGCGCGTGATAGCAGGGGTGTAGAGGTGCCAAAGCCGGGTAGCAGTTGCGAGAAACACTGGCCACCGATCAACAGCAGCTTGGCAGCGACAAGGGGGCACTGGAATCGCCACCAGTGGTTCAAGGAGGTATGTGGCGTGGGACCGAAGGACGGTCGGACAGGCGATGAGAACACAGACGCGATCAGTAGCACCGTGCACAAGCAAAGGTCCGGATGATAAACGAGGAGGATAGAAAACGGTGGCGCAGGAAAGGCGTGCAATGGAAAAGACCGGTACGGGTAGATATGCGCACCAAGGACAGCGGAGCGCGCAGCGAAGCTGATACGCAACCACATGCTCATGGCGGGCAGCGTGTAACCCATGTCGGCTGCACGGCAGTGAGAACAGCTGCAGCCCCGACCGCGGCTGAAACGTCATATCACCGGGTAAACGTCAGTCTTACCTACTATAATACGACACCAAGCGGGCTAGCCTTTAGTCGAGATGAGCAGAAGGGAATTAGCGAATCTCACTCGCAGAGCGTCGTGCGCCCAAGTAGAGCGCCGACCGTCGCACGCTTGTGTGGATGCAACACTGATGCAAAATTGCCGACACAAAGTTGCCGTAGCGTGGAGAGAAGCAACAACGACACCGTTGACAAACAAGAACAAAAGAAAGACGCAAATGAGCGAGTGCGGATCAGCAGCGACGCCTATACATATGCGCGTGCCAAGCACACCAGTGAATCCGCGGCAACCAATTGGGCCTGTTGGGCGTGTCACACAGCCAATGCCCAGCGGACTTCCATATTTGACCTGGAGCAATATTTTGCCTACCACCCAGCGTCAGTACTTGGAATCAATCCGCATTTGCGATAGCGCACTTGCCGTAAACAGGCCGCTGGTCGGCAGCAGCAGCAGCAGCGGATGAGGAGCGGAAAAGAAAAAGCGCACATCAGCGCAGTTTAAACTGACCATGTATGTGCGTAGGGCCGATAAGCGACGGCAAATCGTGACCAGTAGAATATGGAAGCCAAGCTGCTTGGCGCAGATCACAGAGCAAAACCGCACGATAACGTCCATGGTCGCTGAACGCTGCAGCGACTACGTCAGCCTGCCGGCTGAACCGTAGCACGATAGCGGCCAGACAGCGACGTCGCTACGCTGCATGATGGCGGCCCACTGTGGCGCCACCCACGTGCCTTGCACAGCACAGCGCTTTCAGTGTGGTAGAGTGAACGCGCCGGTCGGCACTCGCGTCATCGGAGCCACACGGGTAGATGTGAACAGGAGTGCTGTGCCACCCTTTTGTGCGTAAGCAATGCATTTACATGTGTGTGTGCCGCACCAGTGCATACAGTTCAGCGTGCCTTTACTGCCATTGATGACGCTCACATGCCACCAAAGGCTTGCGTGTCGAGCGTGCGTCTCTAGGAAGATGACGCCACCCGCGCCAGTATCGACGCCTAGCGTCAAATCCCAGGTACGTGCTTTAGTGCGTAAAAATGCAAATCTATTTGGGTGATAAAAGGGCCGGTAGAATATGCGGAAAGAATGTGATGCATTGAAAAATGGCGGCCTAGTGCGGTCTGCATTGGGCTCATGCGTCTACGCGATGATCGCAGCATCCGGTTAGCGTCGATTCAATAGCTAGGCGCTAGCAATGCGGGTACCTACGTAATTGCGGAACATCCACTTGCGTGGGCCGGTCATGCCATCGTAAAATACTGCAGATGCTGGAGCTTTTTCGTTACTCTACGTTTGGGTGGGCCATGATGCCGGCATGCATGACCGTATGCTAGATGTATGGGCAATTGTTGAATTAGTTGGTATTGTAGCAGCCTTCTCGGCAGACACGATGGCAGCATTAGGCGTCATCGTGTGCACTCGGTTGGACGTGGGCAGTGAAGAGAGAGGCATGGGCAGATTGGCACGGTTAATCGACATTGGCTCATTTTGTACATGTATATATATTGCTGACTCATGGATGGTACAATAGACTCAACGCCCAACTTCATTCCAATAGAAATGCGGTATATGCCTCAACGCCTAGCCTACTTGCCGTAGCATAGACAACGCCCTGAGCGAAGCACCATGGCGCTGCGCAGAGTAGCGCCACACCAATGCCTGTGCAGAAGCATTGCAGCAACGTTGCACGCTGTTCCGCGTGCATCCACGAAAAGCACGATATGGTCAACGATGGGGTGGCAACAAGCAGCACACCGTCTGCAAGCGATGGTAGCATGCGTGCCAACGAAACGCTGTATGTCTGGTGTCACGCGGCTGTAGTGTAGCACACTCAGCCCAACGCCACTCACCGGTGAGCGCTGCAGCCGATAGGCTAATGCCGCTGCTGCTGGTGGTGCGGCTGCCGGTGGTGCTGGTTGGTAGTGGTGCTGGTGGTCGGAGCAGCGCTGCAGCCATCATCAACACGGCCCGTCCGCAGCAGCGTTTAGGCCGAACGGCGACCAACGGCCGTGCCAACGCAGCCCATCATCACCCGATGTCTGCTGCTGCCATCACCAGTGCCGTGGCCACTGCCGACCCCACCCACCTCGGTGCAAGTTACACGCGTACACGCAAAAACAGCACCGATGATGTTACTGCTAGTGTGCACCGATAGCCACAGGCAAAAGGTAGTGCTGATCGCACGGCGCTTGTCCTGCCTCATGCCCCAGCTGGTTTACCATCCAAATCAACAGTGCTGTGAAACTTGTACCCTGCAGTCTGTCCACTGGGCATGGTTCCCTTGTTACCAACGCCCAGATGCGGAAGTCCGCGACGTCCGCGCCATAGGCCGCACCCTATGACATCACCTCACCGGAGAGCCGTCTCGCCCAACAGGCGCACGCACACACGACGCCTACACGCGGTAGCAGGGGCGCGAGGAAACTGCTTGGCAAGGCTGGGCATTTGCCGGCCAAAGCGCTTGCAGAAGCGCATAGTATGGCGCATCCTACATTACGTTGGCCCAGAAAGGCAGCCAACACTGAATGCAGCGAGTGTGCACAAATGCTTGTCTGACCGTGAACAGGCGGTACGTACACAAGCACACAACCAAGCGTGCACATGTCCACGCGCCTGAGCGCTCACGCACACGCCGACACCGACGCATTCCTGGGCCGTTGGCCGTCTGAAGCTGACCGTTACGCAGCCCCGCTCCTCCATACACTGCTACGCAAAGGCCTGCTAAATCCAGTCCGTAAGGCAAACCCGTCGAGCACGGCAAGACGGACACAAACGCGCGCGGCACGTCTACCCTGGAAGGCGGTGGCCGCGGTGGCGCCAGCAGGCATAGCAAACGACACGCTGTCCGATTTCGTCAGTGTGCGGATACCCCGACCATACGCTGCAAGTCACAGATGCTGTTGCTGCACGGCGGCCCGGCCATCTGGCTGTACGCGCGGTGCAGCAGTGCGTCAGCACAACGCCCCTGCCGCCCGCCGTGGGTGCGAAGGCTGGGCGCCTGTTTGCATTCGCTTGGCTTTCCCTACAGCAGCCGAAACGCAGGACTATGCATCTGCGACGTTCCAGGTAATCATCGACTACGCCGCGGCGCGGCTTATTTAGTGGGACGTGCGGGTCCGAGCACATAGCTGCAAGCGTTGTATGAAAGCAGCGGTGTGTGCACATGTGGCCGCATCGGCTCAAACCAGTCTGCTGCATTCCGAAACACACGCCTTCTGGCATGCGCGCCGATTCAGCTATGAAATCCCTGCCGCGAGCACAGTCAGCGTGCCTGTCACGCTAGCTGCAGCCGCTTTGGCGAGCCCGCAGCGTCGGTGGCCGTGCATGTTTCGGATACGCAGCTGTACGCCCTCGCCCACAGCTGCGCTTGGCTAGACCCGTGTGTGGCTGCCATTGTCTTGTCCACCAGCACACGCGACCTACCAAGCGACTGCCTGTGTCCCCACATCTGGTAATCGGCCGACCATCTATTACAGCCTCGCCTTGTCGGATGCAGGCCTCCCTTATGCCGCCTCATCCAGTGTGCATGCGCTTCTGGGCGCTATTCTGATGCAGTATTCCTCCGATGCCAGGCAATATAAAGATAGCCGCAGGCCTGACGAAATGTGCCGTGGCGTCAGCTATCGTTTAGCCCATCACAGTCCTATTCTTGGTTACCTGTTTCGCCAAAGCCCGCGACAGCATCCACTATCTTACCCTACATTGCCCCGTTCTTTCTTGCCTGCATCGATCTCTTGTTGCAGCAACAGCAGTAGCATGTCTATCCGAACGACAGTGTGTGAACGTGTGATCGGCCGCCTTACTCGACGCCGTCGACGTCCTGTCATGCTAGCGCTGCACAATGAACATCCGACGCTAAGCCTGCGCTTGACCGAATGCCAGTCCACCTCCAACAAAAGTACACAGCAATATCCCCACTGGAATGACCAGCTGCATCGATCCAACAGCGTAAACGTGGCATTGCTAGAGCGCGGCTGGAATGCCCAAGGTGTTTTGCGTCTGTGGATTGTGCGACCGCCCCCTCCCGTTCCAAGTGCGTCTCTGGCAGAAGTACTGGGCACATCCGCTGGCAGTGACGGCAGCAGCGATGACGGCGGCGACCTTGCTGGTCCTAGCGATGAAAAATATGGCCATATTTCTAGCGCTGGCACGGGCACGGGCAGCGAGTGGGTCATCTGCAACGATGCTTCGCCGTCGCCGGCCTCGCTGTCGTCCGGAGGCGTGCCACGCAAGAGCGGCGACACGCATTCGCTGCGTAACCGTACCTTTCCATGCACACACGACCCGGATACGCCCTGGCCGGCCGTGCCAACACCAACCAAGGGCCGGAGCATGTCTTCTCCGAGTGAGAATGAGGCTACCAGGGCTCATTGCCGCTCGGTCGAATCTTTAACGGCTGCTATTTCTGGCCATCTGGATGAGGGGTTGACCCGGAGACGCAGACGCACATCGGCTGCGCCTTTGCGTGCAGACGATACCCATCACCACGATGGCAGCAGCGCTGGCTATGCGAATGCGCCGGATGGGCAATCCGAAAGCGACGACGATGACGATGGCGAAATGACGGCCATTAGCATTGCGTCCATTATACGTCGGCCTATTTCGTCGCTGCCAACCATCGCTAGTTTCGAGGTACACTGGCGCCTGCGCTACAGCCATGCCGTGGTGGAAAAGAAATGGCCCCGGTGGCGTGCGCTTCCAGATGTGTTTCAGGCGCGTCTGACCGCAGAAAGCGGCCTCAGCTATCTCGAAGAACCCATCAACCGCTGGCACCAGAATGCAGATGGCAGCCACACGGCCTGCATCACGCTGCGCTTCAGCGAGGCGCAGGTCCATGTACGCGTGATAGCACCCACATCACGCAGCGCTCCTACCGTCGTCGAAGTGGCGCTGTACGAGCTCAGCTGTGGCCGCGACGATTACGGCTGTGTACCAGAAAATGACACCTGCTCCATCTGCTCCTAGCAGCACTGCCCACCCTGCTGCAAGTTCAGCAAGCACTCTTCTACCCTCCATACGCTCCAAAAGACGGTCAACAGCTGGATCGCCTTTTCGTATTCGTTTGCTTTTTGTTTCCGTTTGCATTCCCGCAAGGTTGGCGGTCCCTTTTGGCCGCTGACGCTGTGCCTTTCTTTTTCTTCCTTTGTGCATTTGCTCTTTCCAATGGCTCACTGCTAGTGTGGGCAATTTGCTCGGCCATATCGGCACGCAGCCTGCCTGCACCTGTGCTCGGCGCCCTCTATATCACGTCCTTTCCCATGCCATCCCACGGCAAAACGGTCGGCACCTGTCCGACTCGATCTGCCCCTCTGAGCTTTCTCATCCGGGCGTTGTCTGCAGTATCGGCATAACCGAAATCACAGGTGCTAATACACACACTTTTCACACGTGCTCGTACACAATCCTTGTCGTTGACCATCGCCATAGCTATGTTGGTGGATTTATTGGGATAATATCGTACGTGAGCCAGCACTGTGGCGGTGTTTGACCACAAGTGTATACGTGAAAATGAGAATGTGTGTGTGTATGTGTGTGTGTGGCAAGGCCAAATAAATAGATTGGTAGTGTAGTCGAATGCTGAAAAGGAGCTGCCGACAAATACCTGCTCACGCTGTAATGCGCGCACTAGAGCAAAAACGACGCATTCTGGCCGCCGCTCATGACATTGGTGAGACCGAAAAAGGCGCCCTGGGCCGCGTAGCCCTGCTCCTTTCGCGAACGGGGTGTGCTGTCCGTGGCAGCTCGGCGCCGTGCTGGGGAGCGTCCGTTAGACTTGATTCTGTCGGACGACTTGCTTCGCGCACGTGATGCCATGGAAGCCGCATCATCCAGCGTTCCAAGCTGTGCAAGCAGGTGGCGCCACGTCTGCAAGGCTTCCTTGTTGACAATACGCAGCTGTATGTCCACATGGTGCGGCTGGTGAACGTAGAAGCCACCAGCATTACTGTTGAATAGCTTTTTGGTGAACGTGAATGTCGACTCGGCAAAAAACACGCCCATCTACGCCGCACACGCTCTCGGTGAGTGACACGGATGTACATGTCACGCCGGCGTATTTGCGGGCTTACCCGAAGCGTGAAGCGATTGTTGCGCCCACCCTTTTCTCGGAGCAGCAGCAGCCGGTCGGAGAGCAGGATGGCCGAGGCCTTGCACCAGGAAGCTGTGTCTTCGTGCACGCGAAACTCGAGCGTGTCCAAATGGTGGATCTGCTGCGTAGGTGTCATGAGCGTCCGCTTGAGGCCGGCAAGATTGCGCTGCATCAAGGCGACCCGCTGCATGTTTGCCACATGATGCATTCTGTATGCCGTCCAGAGAATAAGCGTCAAGTGCAGCGTACTCGACCGGCGGGACTTACATAGGCCATAGATGCCGTGCTAGTTTTTCCAGGTTGCGCAAGCAGAGCTCCAGCTTGTTCAGCAGCTGTCTGGGCAGCGCGTTTCCCATGCGCCTATGGATGCTGCGCAGCACACCGCCATAGTACCAGATGCGCGACACGGGAACGGTGAATAACAGTGCCCGCAGACCTGCATATGGCGACGCGTCATCGCGTATCTGGGCGCGGCGCATGTTAGCAGCGGCACCCCAAGATTATGCCGTCGGCTACACCGGGCGCCGTCCGCTCACCTCGATGGCCTTGGCTAGCTGTTTGTCGAGAAACACCAGCGTTTCAAACTTGCATAGCGCCATCGGGTGATCATAGGCAAACTTGTAATAGCAGGACAGACGAGGCACCTGTCGCCGCCGAGAACGCGTTAACACATGCAGTCTACTCGGATGCATGCCATGGGTCCGTACATGGTCAAGTAGCAGAGATGTCACAACCTCGGGCCGTCCATCCAGCGGTCTTCTGCAGCAGAATAACACGTGCGTTCGCGCAGGAATGAGTATGTTAGCACCGGTGCTACAAAATGCACGCCTCTTGTACTCACTCTCGTTTTAGAGCCATTAAAAAACGCGTATGCAATTCAATCAGCTTGAACAAAGAGCTGAACGGTGCCGAGATGACCTTTTCAGTGCCATCGAGCGGATTGTAGAACGACTGTTTGAGATCTTCGCGTGCGATACTTCCCTGCGCGCGCGCAGTATTGGAAACAAACACGTTGCTGACACTGCTGTCCGTACTAAAGGTTCCGCTGCTGCTAGCATGGCCACTGCTCGTCGAATGCCCAGTAAACGTACTCTGACTCCAGCTGCTGCTTAGCTGGCTCGCTGTCGAGCCAGGTGCATCTCTGTCGCCATTGCTGCTTCCGTCGCTGCTGCGCGTATTGGCCGCACTTTTACGGCGCGGCAGCAGCTTGGAAAGGCTCTTGACGCGAAACCGCGACAGTCGCTTTGGCCGCTGCTCGGTCTCTGGCGGCGACAGCATCGTCGGCGCACAGTCCTTGCCAAGAAGTGGCCGCATATAGTAGTCGCGCATATACTCTAGCTGCGCAACAAAGACTGCCTCATCATCCTCAAGCTGCTTATAGTTGCCTCCGAAGCGAACCGGCCGCTCAAGAGCAAAGGAAGAGGCGATGGCTCCCGTTGCTACCACGTTGTAGGTGCGTTAGTACGGTGTATACACGCTGGCACTTGAAGCGCATACACCTACCAACAGGCTTACTCAGTGCGCCAATGGCTGTAAGAATGGAGGTTGACACGTGGTTCGTGGCGGAGACCAAACCGTCAGGGCCTGTATTGTCGCAGTAAAGTAGGCCGGATTTGTTCATTGGTGTTTCTAGATATGGCCAGCCACGCACGCCTCGTGAGCTGCGGCTGCCGGTGCTGTTGCCCTCATGGCGATGACCGTCAGGGACAGCGCGGCTTTGGTAGCTAAAGTTAGAGTCACTTCCAATGTTGTTCCTGGTCAACGAGGGGTACAGCAGATGGCTCGTATCCTGGCTAGGGCCAGCGACATTATTGGCACTGTAGCCGGCCGGTGTGCTGGCCCAGCTAGATTCCGCGCTAAAGAATCCGGAGCTGCCTTCGCTCTCCTCGCTAATACTGGTTACGGCCGCACGACTGTACTGATCGCTGCTAGGCGAAGACTCGTGCTGGGAGGCATCGATCGGGCATGGTGACAGGTCAACGCTCACGTCATGGGACGTGCTGAATTCAGAGACACACTCCTCCGTAGCAACGCTGCTGCTGCAATTGACCGAGCTAGAGCTCTTGCTGCGGTCACGGCTAATTCCCCTCCAATTGAACATGGCAGAGCAGTTGGCAGCGCACCCACTGCCTGGCCAGAACTTTTGCAGGGCGGAAAAGAAATGCACGACAAACGATTAAACACAGAAGACTGGTAAAAGACAGATAAACAGTATGCAACGACGGTGGGCTGACGGTGGGCTGGTGGTGGGGCGTTGGACAGCAAAGAGGTACTTGGCGAAGCCGAATTAGGCTTGCGGTCACCCGTTACGAAGTCTATGCGGGATGGCAGCGTCGACAAGCTGCTTTGTGGGCTGTATTACCGCATATGGACAACAAAAGGTAAGGCGCCACCCAAGGCGTGCAACACAGCGCTATTGATATGGCTGTCTCGGCTGAGTTTAAAATCCACCGCGTCACCAAGTGGCCGCAGAGAATACGGGCAAAGGATGGCAGCAAAAAGCCCAATGCGGGGGTCGAACCCGCAACCTTGAGATTAAGAGTCTCACGCTCTACCGATTGAGCTAACCGGGCTTCACACCTGCGGGCTGCACTGTGCTCATTCCCGATCTTTGAGCGTAGCGGCCAGAACACCTGCGCGCGGCAAAAAAACGGCATGCTGGGGCCACAAGGGCTTTAGCAAAGGCAGATGGCGCAAAAGCAAACTGGGCACAGGGTGCCGCATGAAGGAGGCTGCAGCTCCCCCGTAAACTCTGAAGGCGTGTGCACGAGATACACGGATGGTTGGCAAGCCCGTGTGCGACACAGGCCGATACAAAGCGGCCATGTGGCCAGGCTTTCACCACAATAACACGAGATATCTAGCGTGCACAAGGCCAGTACAGCACCAACCATTGAGCTTGCGGCTGCTATATGCGGCCAAGGGGCGCATTAACCCTGCACCTGCCGCTGACAGCGTCTTGCGGTATTGCTGGAGTTGCCGGGTTTGTCCCTGCGACATTGTCCGATGTCATAGAGACAATGAACAACGGTATTCCTGGTTCTCGTAATACATGTGCTGCCAGGGACAAACTGCGTTTTATTCTCCTTGCTGACCGGGATTCTCCAGTGTCCGACAATGGACAGCGCAACGGCATATGGTAGCGCCGTCAGCGCCGAGCACGCTCGGTTTCGGCTCGTGAATCAAACCTCGTCGTCTTGGTGTTGTTCGAGAGGCGCACCAAGCACAGCCCATGCCTCGCCCTACTTGAAGAACACCAAAGCAGCGCTGGATAAATCGGCTGGCATTGATCTAGACGTGCGCTTTATCTAGACCTATGGCGGCAGTGCACCAGCCTATTGATGTATCAAGTAGCGACGATCATTGCGTGATCTACGCTATTCAACACATATATGTGTGCGTCGTACAAAATACTTGATTCGATTTGGATTGCGGTCCGAGACGCTATTGATCATCAGCTCAGCAAGCACATCAGTTGCGTTTTAGCAAGTGACGTGATTGGAGACCTGTAATGCGTGATGCCATCGTCATTGCCGCCGTACCGTGTATAAGTAGAGCGCGCGTCGAGACAGAGCAAGCATACCAAGCATTGCGCACCTTCCATCCCCGCAAAACCATTCCTGCACCGCCATCATGTCTATCACTGGTCCCGTCAAAGTCCACTTTTTTGATGTACCCGGTCACGGGCGTGTCGGCTCGCTGTACCTGCTTCTTTCTGATGCCGGTGTCCAGCACGAATCGCATCGACACCAGCGCTCCGAGTGGCCCAGCCAGCGGGGAGCTTTTATCGAATCGGAAAAGTCGCCTTACGGCGGTCTTCCTGTCGTGGAGATTGGCAACCAAGCATATTCGCAGCTGATTCCGACGCTACGCTATTTATCCCAGCGCCTGGGTAAGTGACGCGTCTTGACGGAGCTGCACTGGTACACACAGCCTGCTCATCATGCGTGACAGGCAAGTATCATGCGCACAACGCAGACGATACCTACCTAGTGGATGCTGCCGCCGATGTGGCGAGCGACTGGCAGAAAAGGCACAACACGCTCATCTTCCACCCTGCCACACCCGAGGTGCGTCGCAAATTCGTTGAAGAAGAGCGGCCGCGGTTCATCCACGCACTGGACACCTACCTTGGCCGCCATGACAGTGGCCCGTACCTGCTCGGCAGCGAAATCTCCTATGCCGACTTTTACATCTATGCGCTCACAGCCGACAGCAAGGACCTGTCCCTGGACGAGCATCCACGGTTGCGCGTTCTGGTTGAAGCGGTGCGGGCGCGTCCTGCGCTGCGCGAGTATATTGCCAGTCGAGAGGTGTAGCGTGCGAGCATGATGTACACTGGGCAGATATTCATAAACACATCATACTATGGTATATAGCGGTACACATCCTAAAGTGCGCACGCCTTTATGTACGTGTGTACAGATAGGAATGGTAGGCCAGGCCAGACATCCGACCAGCGAGCAGACGCGCCGCGTTGCGCTCGCTCGTCCAAATAACTGGCGATTGAGACAAAGATTTGCCAGGAACGCAAAAAAGCAGGCTGTGCCGTCGATGGCAATGGCGGACGACACGGCGCAACTGCATGCAACAGCAGGTGTCGGACACGCGATGGATCGAGAACCGAGGTGGACAGGAGGGGCTGTTTGACGTGGGCTTTGAGGCGTTCAACCATCTCAAGGAGGAGTGGCTGCCGGATTTCTTTGTTCTTTCCCTGCTAGGCATGACGGTCATTGGCGTGCTCTGGTTCTGCCCAACCTGGGCGGCACGACAGATCGTGATACGTCGCCTCTTCTGGCTGACCGGCTCGCTCTATCTCTACCGTGCTGTGACCCTTTCGGTGACAACGCTTCCGCCGCCCAAGCGCGGTTGCCAGCCGGTATCGATTGCAGGCACGCCAGTGCTGGATGTGTTTTGGATGGGCATCAAGATGCTGATCGGCGACGTCAAGGCCTGTACAGACAACATTTTCAGCGGACACACGATGAT
>KZ992640.1:0-24546 GCA_003614735.1 Thamnocephalis sphaerospora | reverse complement strand
CTGGAACGACGCTTTACGCGTGGGCACGACCTGCCAAAGCTTGTAGAGGACAGCGACGGAGCCAAAGGCCTCTTGGTCGCATTCCACCCGAACAGTATGCACACCGTCTGCTGCAGCACGCAGGATACAACGGTACGAATAGTCACCGGGAGTGTCCAGACAGGACAGACCCTTGACAAGGTCATGCACTGCCGTGACAATCTGGCCAGTCTCTTCAGAGAGTCTGTACTGGACAACCAGCCAGTTGCGATGTATCGTTGTGCTGTAGATCAGCCGGTTGGTAACAATGGCTCGCGACGGTTTGTGCAGTGCAGCAAGGCGCCAGACATGCAGCGAATTGCGAAGCGGAGCAGCTCTGCCCATATTAAGATGCATGATGTACATGAACAGATGCTCGTCTGCCTGGTCTCGCCCGACAATTTGTGCATGTTCCATGTCGATGCCATCCCAACACAGTCGCTCCAGTAGCCATGTTGGTCGCTGCTCTGTCGTCAGAAGCCATTGTGATGCAACGACAGCATCCTTTTGCGAAGCAGGAAGGCGAATACACGGAATGCTTTGAAGATGCACGCCGTTTGGAGGGGTGCTTGCCACTTTGTCAAGCTGGCGCATTGCGTACAGTCCATGTCGCCAGCGATACTCTGTTGCGCAGCGATGGCAGTAGGCGTTAAACCAGTCAAGTGTCCATGCTTGATATGGATCGGCTGGCTTGTTTGTAGCCCTTTCAGCGCGTGCCTGGATGGCTTTCTCCACTTGCTCGTACTGGCGCAGCCAACGAAACTCGCTGTTATCGTCTTGTGGAAACTGATTCAAGTAGTAGTTTTGCCACAGTGTCTGCCAAGAAGACACGCGGATACGCCATTGTCGGGAGGCCCAGGAAAGCACCACCAGCGTTGCCTGGTCGTTTACACTTGCAACAATACGGTCTAGTACTTCGTTTGGCATTCGATTCATGGTGGCAAAAGCAGAGGCAAAGGGCTGGAGAAGGCAGTAGAACGTAGGGCTTTGGCAGACCCGTTCTCAGCCTATAGCGTAGCTATTACTAACCGAGAAGCATGCAGACAAGGCGGACAATGTGCCACCGGTGCATACAAGCATTCTCGTAATGTGATTTGCCAATGCCTTGCCCTGCGCATGTTGCGTCCACAAGGCATTCCTGCACACATGCATACAAAACTACGCTGTCCCAAAGAAAGACCTGGTGCATGCATCGCTTATGTGCCAACCGTCTGTCGCACAGTGCTCGGTTGGTGCTGGATACGTAGAGGAGAGCGTGTAGTATAGATTCAGAATATTCAGCATCCATCATAGCTCGTGGCCATTCGCACACACATATACAGTGCTAATGTTATTCTGACCAAGCATAATGCTAGCCAAGCGCCGAGGCATTACAAAATATACGTGCGAGTTGTTGCAGCAGGCCAGTGCTCGCATCGAGCGCCTGTTTAAATAACCAAAGAAATAGCGGTATATTAATGGCTTGCGCAGAGAGCCAGATATATGAGAGCTAGGATAAAGCATTCAACGAGATGAACGAGAAAGACAAACGATGCAATTTAGATGGTGAAAGCGTAGTGCTATGAGCGAAAATAAGAGTGCTGTCTCGATAGTGGGACAATCATCCGGCGTTCATGGCCGTCACTGGTTGGCGTTGCGCATGCGCTGGTATATAAGCGGCGTGCATCTAGGTGTCCTTGGCGGCAGCCGCGGTTGGATATTCTACTGTGTCTTGGGGGTTTCCTTGCTGGATGTAGCGCTGCTCGCCACCAGCATTGGCTTGTCAGCTGACTGGTCTTGTTGCGATGCTGCAGCGTTCGATACCTCCTTCGTCGATAGCTTCTTCTCAGGTATGCCCTCTGCATGCTCCGTCGCGCTTTTCACCGACGACAAAGCGCGATCTTGCTTATCGTCGTCAGATTCACTGTCGCTCGGAACACACAAATTCTCAGTCTCTAGCTCAGAGTCCAGATTGGTCGCTACCGAGTCGGCTCGCATTCTATCAGCTCTACTACTGCTAGCCATAGCGCCAACTCGACCGTTGATATCAGCATCCACATTCTCATCGTCATCATCGTCATCATCGTCAGCATCATCATCAATATCATCGTCGTCGTCGTCGTCGTCGTCGCTGCTGTCTAGCTGCTGGAATCGACCTGACGCCACTGCCTGTTGCAACGGATTCACCACTTTAACCACGCCAGTGCGGTTGAGCCGGTCAAACAGCGTAAACAGCCGCTCTGCCTCGCGCTCCTTTTCTTCGCGCGACATTTCGGCCAGTGGCGTAGCTCGTTCGTCGGAGAAGCGTTGACCGGTCACCGGGTTGACTGCGCGTCCGGTCGTATCCACAGGCGCTTCCGTCGGCGCCTTGAACTGAATACCGCGCATTACAAAAAAGCCTGCAACATTGCCAAATCCAACCCGGTCGACAAGCGCATCGGCTACCATTGTCGCATAGTGCAGTGCCGGTTAGCTGCCAGTTTACGGAAAAGCGGTGCATGCGCGCGTGCGTGCGCACACTACTCAACGTACCGTTTTCGTCGTGAAGCACGTAAAGCAGCTCGCCAACTACATTGCGCGACTTTGACAAAAAGGAGGCCGTCAAGCACCGGATAATGCGTGCTGACAGTGCATCACCCTTATGCACGGGCTTGGAGCGATCGCTGTAGATATGCGACGCAGGGGACAATGAGTTACAGTGATATGCGTTTAGGATGACACGACCGCGTTACTTACAACGTTTCTGGTACCAGTGCATGCTTGATTCGGCGCTTTGCCTCTGCATCACCACGCGCCAGCGACATTAGCAAGGTGATCAGCGGCATAATGGGCTCATCCAGCTTTCGTTCGTTGGCGCCGCCGTCCAAATTCCGCTCGCTAACGGCCAAGTCGGTAACGGTTATCAGACGGTCAATCACAGCGTACGGCTGCGGCGACGTGGCAGGAAACCAAACACTACGAAACGCATCCACCGGAAAATGAAGCAGTGCGTGGATAGCATGGGACGTGGGCGGCCCCAGCGGATCGGCCGGCGTTGGCGTATACTGCAGCAACAGGGCTAGGATAGGCGGTAATAGTCTGTTGCGCTATCGTAAGCTAAAAAACGCGCGACCAGCACCTGCCAACGCGGGTGTGCCGATGCATACCGTTCAAAGCGAATAGCCACACGCCGCTGGATGCGCTCCTGATCCTTGCGCTTGCGCTCTTCCTCGTCCTCCGTCTGCGATCCGTCCGTGCTGGAACGCCTCGACGAGTTACGGAGGCTAGCTGGCCACAAGAAGCGTCGATGCAACTTGGCAAGCGTGCTTGACTTGCTCTTGGAAGACGAGGACGAGGACGAAGATGGCGGCTGCTGCAAACGGCGCATCTCTGAGGCCTCATCGCTGTCCTGCGAGCTGCTGCTGGCACTACGGCCCGGTGTGCCCGGCCGTGAACCGGACGACTTTGGCGTAACGGCACCGAGCGTGTTGATTGTCTTGGGCAAGTGAATCAGCAGATTGTAGAGCAGCTTCAGACACTCGCTGGTCGCCATGAGCGAAATGGCATCGGTGAAATCCGGTTGCAAAAACTATGCAAAGCCAGCATGTCAGCGCTCAAGGCACCCGTACCTCGCGCATGCATGGTCTGGCCAACTACCCACCTGCTCGAGAATGGTGGCAATGCAAAGGTCGTCGGCCAGATACCGGCACTGCTCCATATCCGTGACGGTAATAAGAAACAGCAGACGCAGCATGATAAACTTGCTCTCCATACAGATGGTCTTGCGCTGCCAAGCGTAGTGCTGTCGCGTGAGCAGGCGAGCAAACGGTTCGCTACGCCAGCCGGCACACACCTGCAAAAGGTCGCAGACGCCATCCACGCCGCCCGTATTGGCAAACTGTCCCCGCATCTTATCGTCGAGGAGCATGGTGTTGGCAACGCACTTGATGGCCTCGCGTTCCCATTCACTGTCCCTGTAGTGCATGTGCGGCGGTAGCACCGAATAGTTTGGTATGGTGTGGTCCGGAATCAAGTTGCTTATCTGAAGCAGTGTAAGAAACCCCTAGTGCAAGTGTTTTTCATCAGCGTACGAGTCGCGGTGCTCCTGCTACCAACGGTGACGCCTCACCTCGGGTTCAAATAGCTTGTTGGCGCCCAGTCGTTCCCGACATTGCACCTTGAGCGCACGCAGTGCAGACGCGCGTACTGGGAGCGCCGCAGCATATCCCCACCCGATAGTCAGCGCGTGTCCACAGCATGCATCAGCCGCCTTCAAGCGCTGGCTGCGGTGCCTTTTGCACACGCCAGAAGCCACCTACCATCTGCACTCCAGGTCGACCAGACCGAGTCGTTCGCCAGGTCGCCCAGCAGCTGCTCGACAAACCGCTGTTTGATGCCGACAAACGCGTATGATGTGCCTGAGATAGCCACGCTCCCGAATAAGAATTGGTCGACCGTCACATGGCCATCGATGTGCACATACCCGTTGTCGCGGCAGCCTGCTCTATCGCGGTCAGCACCGCACGAAGCCCCGCTTCGTCTCCTAGGTCACCACCTGCACGCCGGTTGTCGGCGTGTACATAGCGTTCCATGGTGTGCAAGAAACGTAGCTCCGCTACCTATTGAGCGGCCGTTTGTACACCGAGTAGTCGTCGTTTCCACCAGTCAGGTGGGTGGGTATGGGTGTGGGTCCGTAGCAGCCAGCAACTGTGGCGTAGATTCCGTATGTGATGGGCGGTGGTCAGTGGCAGCCGGGCCAGTTGACACGCTAGCGTGATGCGGCGCAGGCTGTGATGCACAGAGGATGGCGTAACGGCAGGCACACTGCTAAACAAGAGCGCAGCGTCACAATGACGGTCTGCGTAGAAAGACGTTGAAGAAGGAGAAGAAAGCGCAAAAAGGCCCGCGCGCCGAGTTGTGGCCGGTGGCACACTAAAGCAACCGCAAGAATGCGACCCAGCACAGGAGAGCGAGCCAGTCTCAGACACTAAACAGGTCAACTCGAACGTCAGGTGGCACCAAGCAAGAAGGCGGAAGAACGGGGGCTAGCCAAAGATTGAGCACTGCCGCAGCGGAATAAAAGCGAAGACCGAGTCGTCACGACGTGTTGCCGTCCGCGCCCGGCTATATGCTCGGAGCATGCCGGCTTCCATGTTGGCGCCGCGTCCGTCCGTGCATGACTAGGCCGTGCGGCCGCCCAACGCTGGCCAGCATCGATGCCGGTTTTAGCTAGCATGCTGGATCCAGCTGCACATGCCGAACGCTTGGACTACCATGTGATGGCATGCGTCGATGTCTGGTGCGGTGAGTGTGTGTTACCCGTCGGGTATGTGATGATGGCGTCTTGAGTCGAGTCGGCAAAACACAAGCCGCGCCATACAGCGTCAAGCCACTTGCCCCGCTTCACTTTCTCCCGCTCGCTCCATCGAGACCACCGGTCACTGGCACGGTAAGCGAGCGCGTGCTGCTTGGCCTTGGCCCGATCGCAGGCCAAGCGTACCGCGCGGGCAAACAGCTCGATCGGACCGTTGGTCGGTCGGCTGGCTATATGCATAGCTTACCTGTGCAGACAGGTCACACGTTGCAGCCTATTACACCACCACCACCACCATCATCGTAGCCCACGCGGAGGCGAGCATATACCCGCAGAAAACAGCATGGCGGACGAGGGGTTCGACATTTATGATGACGCATTCGGTGACGATGTAAGTGCTGGCCAGCAACTTGGCGCGTGCTGTCGGTACGCAGCGTGCAACCGCTAACCAGCAGACGTGCAATGGCACATGTGGGCGTTGGTCGCTGGTCAGGATCAGCTGATGACGAGCACGCTGGATGGCGACGCTGGCGTTGGAAAGGAGACGCCGAGCACGGGCACGCTGCAACGCACGGACGATGCAGAAGACGACATGTTTGACAACTTTGGCGGCATCGACGATACGGTCAAGGTAAGTGTTGGCCAAAGTGCGCGGACGAACGAGCGGGCGGCGTAGGACGGTCGGCGACGAGGCCAGACGCGTCTTGCTGGCCAGCAGGTAAACGGTATCTGTCCGAGTTGCTACACTTGTTCCGTCGGGTCTTTTGCACCGGCTGTTCTCCGTGTTGTCTTGCGCTCCAGCGCGCTGTGTCCGGCGGTCGAAAGCGGCTATTTCTGCGCTACCGCGCCCGGTGCAGGCTGGCTTGGTAGTGCGTGCGGTGATCTGTTCCGCCCTTGTTGTCGCGGCCGTCCGAGGCGCGCGCGCGTGTTGTTTGCTGTTCCGCCGATGACACTGGCGAGATAACCATGTACCATGCGCTCTTGTATTTGAACCATTGCTTGTATCGTCCCCGCTATCTGCCGCGGCGCCTGTGCCCACCCGCTTCATCTTGGCCTGGCTGCTGGCACTTGTACCGCCGCTGGCACCGTCACCGTCATCGTCACCACCATTGCCGCCACTGTATCACGGGACCATTTTCCGCGGCTGGCGGCAACGCTCGCGCGGGAATAAATCTCACTTGGCCGGGATCCTGCTTCCGCGCACCGCGACATCACGCGTCGGTATGGTAACCTGTCGGATGCGTGCGTATCCGTGCGCTGCGCTTCACGATGGGGTGCGCGTGCTCCCTACTTCGCGGCCGTGGCCGGTCCGCACTGGTCTCGTGTCCGTCTTGTGCATGGCCGACCACCTAGGCGGAGGATGGGTCAGCTCAGATACAGGCACCGCCGGATGCGCCAGCCGTGGAAGGCACAGCTGCCTCGCAGCTGCGTACGACCGCTTCTTTGCCGTACGGAGAAGCGCCACAGACTGGCGGTTCCCCCGGCAGCGCAACAACACAGTGTGAGTAGTGCCAGGCTATGCTTACGTCATACATTTGTTCGCTAACGGATGGCGCTGCAACGCATGTGTCCCGGTATGGTGCACGGCACCAACAGCATCCATCGCCACTCCGCTAGGAGCAATGCCATCACCAGCTGGTGGTCACGCGGCAGGGGCCACGTCAGCCCTCTACATTGGCGATCTAAACTGGGTGAGGATGGCGTCAGTTGCAACGGATGTTTGGCCAAGTGCTCACGGGCCGTTGGTGCCAATGTGCTTTTGGTACGGGTGTGTGTCAAACAGTGGACAAGCGAGGATGATTTACGGAACATTGCAAAAGAAGCAGGCGTTGGACAGCAGGTGAAGGATGTGGTCTTTCAAGAGCACCGTAATAACGGAAAGTCAAAAGGGTATGGCGCTGCGTCAGGCGTAGTTGTCACCGGTGTAAAGCATATGCTGATGTCGCAACGCACTCAGAGTGGCGTACATGGAGTTTACCGCCGTTGAAGCTGCCGAGGTGATGAAGACTGTGCTTGATGCAACGTAAGTAGCAAAGCATGGTGCATAGCATAGGTCGTGTCAAGACTTTTTCTGACCCGTAGCTGTCTAGGGAGCTGGACGGAAAACGGCCGCTTGTCAACTATACTCGTGCGGCAGGCAATCCATTCCGCGGCATGGGCAAGGGTAGGCGACTGGCATCGATTTGCCACTTTTACCAATGTGCCAGACTAATCCGCAATACTGCAGACATGGATGGACGACACAAACGACACCACAACCACGGCAACATGAGCGGCGGTGGCGGCGGTGGCAGCAATGGCACAGGAGGCGGCGGCGGCAACATGGGTCGAGCTGGCGGCAACTCTGGCCTCATGCAGCGCGCAGGAGGTGGCGCTAGCATGATGCCAGGCGGGTTCAGCGGCATGGTACCACCAGGCGCGGCGGCAGGAAGTCCGTTTACCTCACAGGGCATGCCTGGAGCCAACTTTCTCGCGCCGCCACAGATGATGATGGGTGCACAGCACTTTGCGGCAGCTGCTGCTATGGCTGCCGCTGCCGCCGCAGCGAGCGGCAACAATCCGTGGGTGAATATGCAAATGATGCAGAATGCGCACACGATGGCGCGTAGTGGTAAGCATGCTGCAGATGTGAAGTGCGGCACGCAGACGGAGGTCAGGATGTGCAGTTGCTGATCCGCGCAATGTGCTCAGGATTTACACCTGGTCCGCAGTTCAACGCGGGCTTTGATCAGAAAAACATGTATAGCGGTGGCGGCAGCGGCAACAATAGCAACAGCAAGGACGACAGCGCACCGGCAGGATCGCGCGGTTCGGGTGGTGGCCGGTAAGCGATGCTTTGGGTGGCGTTATCCTGACAGTCGTCATCTGACTTGGTCGTGCATGCCTACCCCAGTAGGGATGGTCATCAGCATAACCATGAACATCGGTCGCGAGGCGGACACGGCGTAAAGCGGCGGGCTGTAGATGAAGGAGACAATGGCGGCCGTAGGGGTAAGCGTCCGCTGGCTTGTGCACTGGCATCTGCTCGTCTGACCATGCGCTATGTTGTTTGCAGATCGGCGCCGCTAGTAGTCGTGGGCTCTTTGGTTCTCTTTGTCGCATTCATAATAAAACTGGCGATCGACCAGAATGTAAACAAAGGGAAAGCAGCCACGCTTGTACGCGCGCCTACACGCCAATATTCATCGCTGCTTTTGCCAAAAATCCACGCTGCCACGATGAGCGGCATGTTTTCCGAATTCTCGCTGGGCAGCTCGCTGATGGGCGAGCGGCCGGCGCTCAGTCTGTCTGTTGGGCCGGGTGCGGCCACACCGGCGGCACAGCAGCACACCATGTCCAATTCGACCGCCTTTGCCGGACCAGCCGCCTCTGAAGCGGCTCAGACCAGCGTTGCACTCGGCAACTCGGTGGCTAGCGCGCCCGAATTCGCCTACGACGAATTGCGCGAGAAAATGGCCGATTTTATCACGCAGTTTGACGCGTTTGTGGAGCACGGCAAGGCGGAAATCATGGAGCGGCGTCAACAGTGGCAAAAGAGCATGGCCGAAGACCGCGGTAGGTGACGCATCGCTGGACGGCTAGCACTGGATGCTTAGGTAGCATGCGCGTCGGCAGAAACGCAGAATCGTCTACGACAGGATGTGGAGCAGTGCACGAGCCAACAGGGCGAGTTAGCGCGCAGTAAGTGTTTGCCGTTCACAAGCGAGTGCGTGCTTTTGGAATTAACACCGACACCGTTGCATACCTAGCGCTGGAGAAGGAGCGAGTTGAGGCGAATGAGGTTCAGATGGCGATTAGCGAGTTTCAAGTGATGCAGATGACAGCACAGCAGCGCAACGAGCAGCTCCGGCAGCAGATAGAAGCGACCAAAGCAGAAATCAAGCGGAAGCGTGAATGTGTGTACTGGCGATCGTGGCACGGCTATAGCTTTACTGACGGCCCGCAAATCGGTGCGCTATCTAGCGGTGGCTGAGAAGCAGCGAGCACTACGCGAACAGGGCTCGCTCAATCAGCCCGAACTGCAGTTTTTCGAAAAGGCACTGTGCCTTAAAGTGCGCGGAATGACCAGTAAGCTGTTTGCAAAACGGATGCAACTTGGGCTGCTACGGACTGCACACTGTGCTAACCCTCCGGTGCGCTCTAGTCGACATGATTGAGTTTATCTTTACTCATATTCACAAGGACGACCACGAGCGCGAATACAGCTTCACGCTAGATCTCACGGAGCGCGAGTACAAGCGTAGGTTTGAAAGTAGGCGTGCTGCAACCACCTGCTAACACATTGCATGCAGTGGCATCCTGCAATCCCACACCAAGCGAGTTTGACGGCTTAATGGCGCAGCTCAACGACGACCGCGACTTTTTCGGCTTTCTAAAGCGAGCACGGCGTGCCTTTGTGGAGTACGCAAAGACCGAGCAGGCCTCTTTGCTTTTGGCATAACCCGTTGCCTGCATCGCCGTGCTACTCCATAATATATGTCTAGCGTTCGTTTATTCCACGACTTGCTACATTATGCGTCCGCTGAACTTTTGTCCTGCGGCTTCTCTTTGGCCGACACCAGCTCGAGCTGGTCGTTGTAGCCGTGTTTGCGCAGGTCGTTCCACGTCTCCTCCGGCTCCGAGGTCGTCTGCAGCGTGTACAGCTCTATGAAGCCGCGCAGTGTGAGCGCACCCGCTTCAGTCACGTCAAAGTTGTCGCGGATCTCCTCCAGCGTGGCTTCGTCAAACTGCCCAAAAGCGAGTTAGCAGCGGTGCAACACTGCCTGCCGGCTTTCCAGGCGCTACTTACTGGCTCTCCGTTGGTGGCCGTGGCAAACGCAGCGAGCTCTGCATCCGACAGCGCACCGTCGCCATCCTTGTCAAACCGGTGGAAAATCTCCTTCAGCGCGGCTTCGCAGGCCGGCGTAAAGTAATCATCGTCAAAGTCGTATAGCGGCAGCGCCGAAGCGGCCTGGGTAGATGTCTGCGACTTGGACATGGTGAAGCGGAGGACGAGCGTGGGTCGCGAGGACTGGTGAAAAGAAAGACGCGTCGCGTGGAGCACGCGTTCCTCGCGCCCACGCACTCTTTCTACTTTGCCCTCGACCGTCGAGCGCGTCCTTGCCCACTGCACGTCTCTCTAGGGTCGCACTGTGCCGCGCAATATGCATATTAAACAGGTCGGTGCGCATGGCACGCTTGAGCGTACGCTTGGGCGGCAAAACAGTCAGGAGCGCTTTTAACACGACGGACGGCGGCCGGGCCAGATAACGATACACGGCTTCAAGTCCTACAAAGAGCCGACGGTGGTGGAGGACATTAGCCCGCAGCACAACGTTGTCGGTAGGCACAGCTGGCGAATCTGGCCTGCTCCACTGCTGAAGGTCGTAGCTGACGCTGCCTATTGACTTGTCACGACGACAGTTGGCCGCAACGGGTCTGGAAAGAGCAACTTTTTTGCAGGTAAGTGCTGCAGCGGGATGTAGCGCTTGGGCTGCTTGCTCAGCACTAACGATACCACATAGCAATTCGCTTTGTCCTCAGCGATGCGTATACCAACTTGTCGCGCGAAGAGCGCCAGGCGTTGCTTCACGTATGTTCAATCTACAGGCTGCGAGTTTGCCTTGTAGAACCCTAACAGATGATGGGTTGGACGCCGCATGCTACAGGAGGGCGCTGGGCCCGCTACCATGTCCGCCTACGTCGAAATTGTCTTTGATAACGGCGATAACCGCTTTCCGGTAATCAGCACGATGTGCACATTTGCGTGTTTGTTTGGCTAATGTTTGCGTGCTACAGACCGGCAAAGATGAGGTAGTGCTACGGCGCACCATTGGTCTGAAAAAGGACGAGTACTCGCTGGACCGTAAGACTTCTAGGTGAACATCGATTGCGGCAACCATACAATATTGCCACATCTGACACAACGTTCGTTTAACAGCAAGGCCGAGGTCATGAGTTTGCTAGAGAGCGCCGGTTTTTCGCGTTCGAACCCGTACTACATCGTCCCACAGGGTCGTGTATGTATGCAAAGGATGGATCTATGACGTGGCACGAGACACTGATGATGCTTTTACCAAACCGTTTGGCAGATCACCGCATTGACGCACGCCAAGGATGCAGATCGACTTCAGTTGCTCAAAGAGGTGGCCGGCACACAGGTCTACGAAAACAAGCGCCAAGAAAGTCTAAAGATCATGGCAGAGACTGGCAAGTGCGAGCGTATTAGTTGGCGACAAAGGTATGCTAACTAGCAGCACAACACCACACACACAGAATCAAAACGCACAAAGATCAGCGAACTGTTAAAGTATATCGATGAGCGTATCGTCGAGCTGGAAAAGGAAAAGGAGGACCTGAAGGTGTTTTACGAGCTAGATCGTGACCGTCGCTGTCTCGAGTATACCATCCATCAGCGCGAACAGCTTGAAGTGAATGCAACGCTTGACGAGGTGAGGTTTGACGAGTATACAGTCAATTTCAGTGCTAGACGGTGACATTGCATCTATGTTTGTTGCGAAAATAGGTTGATGAGGAGCGACGGGCTGAGCAGGAGGAAACAGATCGACAGCGTGCAGAGCTAGCCAGACATGAGCAGGCGATTGGGGTAGGACCTGCAAACCTGAGCTGGCCTATTTCACAGCATGCGCTATACGGTGCTGATGGACGTCCTGAACTAGGAAAAAGAAGAAGATGCTGGCAGGCTTCAGCAGAGGCTGGATTTGATAGCAACAGAGCGCCAGCAACTGCAGGAGGAAAAGGAAGAGTTGATGACGCGATATGCACACGCCGAGCTCCAGCTGCAGGAATACTCGCATCAAGCGGAGGGCGCACTAGATGCGCAGGTACGTACACGGCACGGATGACATACGCATCATAGCATACTTACATTGCTTGGATCACTAGCGTACCATAGCAGCTCAGCTCAACGCCGTGAAAAGTGACATTGCCGCAAGGCAGGCAGAATTGCAGACGTTGATACCTACATTTGAGCATGCGTCGGCCAGTGTACTAGAGTTGTCGGAGATGTGCGTGGCTGTAGAAAGATATCGAGAAGCAGCGTGACCTGGCCATACTAACGCGTGTGCGTACATAGGCTGCAAAAGGCACAAATCAATCGGCAAACATTGATTGCCAAGCAAGGCCGTAGCGCGCAGTTTTCTACCAAGGATGAACGTGATCAATGGATAAACGCCGAAATGGCCAGCATCAACCAGACGCTTGGACAGCGATCTGTGCAGATTGAGGAGATTACCGCGGAAAAGCTGGCACTAGGCAAACAGCTCGCAGAAATTCAACACACTTTAACAAGCCACAAGGAAGATCTGGAGCAGCAGAAGCAGCTCCTGGAAAGTGTGACGCTTGAGGCTGTGGAAATGCGTCGTCAGCGCGATCTTAAGACCGAAGAGCGCAAGTGGGTGCCATTGGCTGTGATCATGTAGACACCGATGAAAGCTCACTCTGCGATGCACTCTAGGCAACTGTGGCGCACGGATGCCCAGCTTGTTTCGTCGATCACGCGACTAAAGGGGGAGTGCGAGAAATGGGAGCGTGCGCTGGCCGGAGCCGTTGATCGGGTAAGCAACGTGGACAGCCGCTTGTAAGCGCTTCTATCAAGCAACCAAATCTAACACGACATGGCCTGCAGGATACAAGCGCTGGCTTGCAAGCGGTGGAACAGATTACCGCCAAGCTGGGACTCTCGGGCGTGTATGGCCCACTGTACACGCTTTTTGAGGTGGATGAGATTTATCGCCCGGCCACCGAAGTCATTGCTGGGGCAAGGTTTGCACGGCGCATGCGGTGTGACCAAGTTTACCGCGCCTGTTAACTCGGCTGCCGCGGTTTAGTCTGTTCCACGTGGTGGTAGACACAGATGATACGGCCAGCCGCCTGCTGGACGCGATAAAAAGAGATGGTGCTGGCCGCGTCACGTTTATGCCGCTGAACCGTCTCAATCCCAAGGAGGTGCAGTATCCAGATGCACGCGATGCAAAGCCCATTATTTCGCGGCTACGCTTTGACAATCAAGTTGTCAAAGCCTTCCAGCAGGTGTGCATACTGCCCTCCATACTCCCAGTCCTTTCATCAACTTACCGCGCGCTGTCTGTTGCAGGTGTTTGGCAAAGCGGTAATCTGTCCAGATCTTGAAGTAGCATCTGGATATGCGCGTACTCACGGCTTGAATGCGGTGACGCTAGAGGGTAGGTTGTGTGCTGAGTTGCTTTTGCAAGCCGCTGTGTGGCTTGTATGACTTAAAATGCGGTGCTGTAGGCGATCGCGCGGAGCGTCGAGGCGCGTTGACTGGCGGCTTTCACGACCAGCGGCAGTCGCGATTGGAGGCAGCCAAGAAGGCAGCCAAGCTTCGCAGTTCACTAGAGAAGAGCCAGGTGCAAAGCGCACAAATCAAGCAGCAAGTGGAAGATATCCTTTGCGATGCTGTGGGCCACAAAACTACATGTCTGTTTGTTACAACTTTGACAGATCCCCCGTGCACGTCTAGACCGGGAGATTACCAATCTACTGAGCCAGTTGCAGCGACTAGAGGCAAAGCGCAAGCAAATCCAGAATAGCTGGGAGCCGCTGACAGTAGAGCTATCATCTGAGGCTCGCCAAGAGACAAGCATTCGGGAACGAATGGCACAGCAGGTTAGCAGCATACACTGGCACTTTCTGGTTGCGCAGTGGTTAACGCCGGATCGTGGCCTATGTAGGATAAGATGATAGCAGAAGCACGGACAGATGTGCGTTCACTGCAATTGCAGCTAGACGCATACCGCGTGGAACAACAGGCTCCATTTGTCTCCACATTGAGTGCTGAAGAACAAGTAGCGCTGGACGAACTGGCATGCAACATTGATGCATGGCAAGCACAGCTGAACGTTGTCTCGGTGAAGCGCGGCGAGGTGAGCCCTGCTTTGCTGTAGCTTGTCTGGTTCGCGCGTGTAACGCATGCGTGTCGTGGCACCAGATGGAAGCACGCAAGAGTATACTGGAAGCGGAGCTGAACGACCACCTCTGCAGACGTGCGGATGAGCTAGAACTGGAGATGAGCAGGCACACAACCGATAGTGATAGTACACGTATGGGCAGGGAGCAGGAAGAGCTAAGCATGGCACGCGCAAAGATTGTCGAAATAGAAGCACGCTTGGACGGTAGGTCAAGAGGCGAGCGCTGGTATTGCGCACCGCATGCCAAAACTAACGCTGCCCAGCCATTGAAAACGAGAATGAAGAGATACTAGGGGCACAGTCAGCGCTAGGCAAGGAACTGGAGGCGGAGCGGGTACGTGCGTGCATCGCACATTGCTACCACGGCAAGCGCTAGATTGAACGCGGCATAAATAACGCTCATGTACATGTAGGAAGAACACGGTAGCGGATTACGACACATGGAACTTCAATTGCAACGTGCAGAGCGCTTTGCGGCCAAACGCAGCCTATTGTTGCGCAAAAAGGAGGAGTGCCTACGGAACATCCGTGATCTTGGCGTCTTGCCGGAAGAGGCGTTTGAAAAGCATCAGCAGGTTCCCTCACACGAGGTACGTGATCGGTTGACAAACGAGCCGCGCAATACTAACGCGTATTTACAATGCTCGACGCTTAATGCTGCAGCTGCTGAAAATGCTACATCATGTCAACGAGCAGCTGAAGAAACACAGCCATGTGAACAAAAAGGCGTTTGAGCAGTTTACAAACTTTGCTAAGCAAAAAGACATGCTGCTAAATCGCAAAAGCGAGCTGGACACATCATCCAACGTAAGCGGTGCAGCAGCGCAAAACCATCACTATGCAAACTAATCCAACACGAACCTGGCGTCTCTCGTGCGCATCAATTGTAGGCAATTCAAGAACTCATTGATGTATTGGATAAGCGCAAAGACGAAGCAATCGAGCGCACATTCAAGCAGGTGGCAAAATATTTTACAGAAGTCTTTTCAAAGCTAGTCCCGAATGGCCGCGGTCAGCTGGTTATGCAGCGCCGCATGGATCAAGTAAGTCCTTACGCCAAAGTGCTACTACAGCTACGTGCTAAACAGAGTCTCTCAACTCACTGTGCATGACCCATACCGTAGACGAACGCGGCAGACGGTGAAGATGCGTCTACTGAGGGCACTGAGCGCGAGATTGGCAGCGCTATTGAAAACTACGTTGGTGTAGCCATCAAGGTACGGTGTTACTCTTGTTCTCTACTGGCAGTAGCACGCTCTGACATGACTGTTGCTTGCACAGGTTGCGTTTGGGCACGTTTCTGAAGATGCAGTGCGCATGCAGCAGCTCTCCGGTGGCCAAAAATCGGTAGTGGCGCTGGCGCTCATCTTTGCCATTCAGCGCTGTGACCCGGCACCATTCTATCTGTTTGATGAGATTGATGCAAATTTGGACGCTGCGTATCGAACATCCATAGCCGGTACGTGGTCCTGCGCAAACGCACTCACTGCAACAACCGCTGACTCGCACCATTTCAGCGATGATTCACGAGCTGAGCGAAAGTGCGCAGTTTGTTACCACTACGTTCCGCCCGGAGATGCTAGTGGCGGCCAACAAGTTCTTTGGCGTTTCGTTTGCCGGCAAGATATCTCGCGTGCTGGCGATTAGCAAGGAAGAAGCAGTCAAGTTTGTGGAACAGGTAGACAGCGCGTCATAATGATCAGGTATACCTTTGCTGACGCCACTGCGTTGCAGGAGCATGCGGTTTAAACACAGCCGTGGCCACAGCGTCTTGCTTTGTATCTCGCCAAATTTTATGCATAAATCGACAGCCGTGTGCGCAGAAAATATATCCGCACGCCACCGTGGTGCACTATGTATACTTACATCATTTGAACAAAAATGGCCAATGCGGCAGCGTGCAGCAGAAACAGCAGAGCAAACGTATCGTGAATGAAATATACGCGCTGACTCAACAGCACACCACCCGCGCCGGAAAATGTGGTACTATCAGATTGATTTTTGGAAGGTGTTCGAATGTTCGTTGGAGGGAGAAAGAGCGAGGTCACCGGCGTAATAATCTCCACCGTAGTCATCGGGGGCTGCATCAGCGATGGCGATGGCTGCTCTGACTGTGTTTGCTGCGCCTGTGTTTGTGCCTTTTGCACCGATTCTGGCTGTTGCGTCTGCACTTTCTGCTGCTGTACCTCTTTCGGCTGCACGGTTTCAGGCGCCTTTTGTTGCCTAAGGCCAGACGTATTGACGTTAGCACAAAGCATACGCACACACAGCATAGCCACTCACTTTGCCGACACGGAGGCTGTTGGTGTGGAGCCCACAACTGCAGTCGTCACCGCACCAATATTGCGTGCCCCGACCGGCGTGCCTCCAGTCGCTATCGCATGCATGGTTGGCATGGCTGAATGCGATGTTTTGCCCAAGGTATTCTGTGTAGTGGCTGCAACTGGTATTATTTTGCAGCAATGTGGATGCGTCAGTGGAATGTACCGCGCGTGTAGGTCCTGTTGATAGCTAACCATTTGCTGCAGATGCACGGACAGCATGATTAACAGCGGCAGGAATGTTTGATGGGACACCGCCAGTAATGTGCGAGACAGCTGTAGCCATCACAGGCGCCTGCTGATGGGCTGCATGTATTGGTGCAGACGCGATTTGCAGCGGAAGGTCACCAAGAGGCAGGGCGCCGAGTAGCTGCCCATCCACCGTTTTTTCCGCGCCTGCAGCCAGCAGTATAATCCAAGCGCTTGACAGCAAGCGGTTCATTTCGTCGATCGGAATACCGCGTTTGGTAGATACCACTCTGCCGTATAGGCTGTCTTGCAAACCACCTAAGCCAATAGTGTTGATTTGCTAACGCGACCAAGTAGTAATTGGACAAATGTAAAAACCACTATGTCTTGTGAATTCAAGATGTATAGTGAGCAAAAGATAAATCAGGTGCAGGCTTGTAAGCGCCACCATCTAGCACTCGGCCGTCGCTACCGTTTATGCCACAACGTGCAGTCATTAAAGGAGTCGTCGCCCATGCCAAAGCCGTTCCCCCTTAATCAATGGGCACGTTACCGCAGCTGCTGTCACACTCCTTACTTGATCTCCTTTTCGCCTTTAATACTCCTTTCCCTTGGTTCACTGCAGATGGTGTTGCCTGGCCACTTTACATGTTTTACAGTAGACTACAACCAATTTCATCCTTTACTAGGCTTGCGTCTACAAGTCTAGAACAATAAGATAATGTACATGGATATTGTTGGGCTGTGCAGTGCCGAGAGAGGACTAGATTGCCAGCAGTAATTGTTGTCTGCCGGCCAAAACTGCCGCACTTGCGCACATATCAAATGAATACTCTATCAGAATCTTGTTCACTACCCAAGTAGGCGTTGCGCTTCTTGAAGTATACTAGCCAGGAAAAAGAGTTTTCGATAAGTTTGCTAACAACATTTGCCAAATTCTGTTCGCCTGTCCAGGTCGCTCGTACAACTGCTTGTTACTTGCTAAACTGCGCTTGTAAACAACATTCTGTATATCTTGCCGCTGGTAGCTGTAAGCCTAGGTGTTGCATATCACACAGGCGTCAACTTGAATCTATCGTCCATTACTAATTTGCGTTACAGAACCGGATACCGGCCCCTAACTAAAGCACTTATAGCAAAAAACGGCTAAATCGGGAGCCAGGTTCAACCCCTGCATTGCTAAACCGAGTGTACTTTAAAGACATGTGCATTGTTACACGCCAATCGCAGCCAATAAGCCAATTTGTTGAGTTTTCATCCAACAGCACCTAGCGGTTCTGTTACCGCCAATGTAATGGTTGCTATCAATTCTACTTTATCACGCAGAGGCAACGGAATGTGTGCATACACAATACCGCTCGCACTGCGTCGCATAGTAGATATAAGCATCACGCAGATCAGCATTACCCGCAGAATAAACACATTTAATCTACGCCCAAAAGTGATTTTACAAACGTGGCGGTTCAACGCGGCGTCTGTCTGAAGGGGTGGTGCTGGGAAGCCATCCCGTTTGTACACTTATTGCTTGATAGCGTGCCTCACGCTATCGAGGGATAAAGTGCACAAACGGGATGGCTTCCCAGCACCACCCCTTCAGACAGACGCCGCGTTGAACCGCCACGTCTTTAGGAGATCTTGTTCTACAGTATACAGGCAGGATTAAGCGTGGTTTAGAGTCTGTCGACTTGCATCGCCTTCTTGTTGACGCGGGCCCATGTAAGCGACGGCAAGGGTCAGCCCACGATACTCGCATCTTAGCATGCAAAATCACGATCTTTTGGACGAGTTAGTAGCGCCTGCGCTTGGTGTTGGCTGCACATCACAATACATGATCCAACGATGCACTCCACAGTTAGAGCACCATTGCATGAAATGCACCTGATTAGTTCTGATGCAAATTTCAAAAGTACCATAAGAGCAGGATGAGAAGGCTGTGTCCAGCAACATATACTCATGCTACTACTGTGGCAACCTATTATTACGCGTACTGCGCAAACGTGGCAGGTCAGATCAAGACAGAAAGCGCGAATTATTATTGCTCACAACCGATGATGCGCAAGGTGATGTACCCTATGTAGATGCAGCAGAATTGGCTTTGGTTCTTGAGACTTTCATGTGGATTCCATCTGCACGTCATCCTCTGTGATAGTTACATGGAAATGTATTGTGACGGAGGGCAGCATTGCAAGGAGGTCTGTCAGATCCATCAATCTCTCGGCTGTATCAAGATCATCGTCACAGCATCGGCGCTGCCCAAGTATACCCTCACTGTCTTCTTTTGCATTTCTATTTGGTACACCGATTGTCCATTCATTCACCATGGTGCTTGTGCTCATCGACAACTACGACAGCTTCACCTGGAACGTCTACCAGTACCTGTGCTCGCTGGGCGCCAATGTACGCGTGTTCCGCAACGACCAGACGACCGTCGAGGCGGTTGCGCAACTAAAGCCCACGCACATTGTCATTTCACCCGGACCAGGCCACCCTTCGACCGACGCCGGCATCTCCAAAGATGTGATTCGGCACTTTGCCGGTCGTGTCCCCGTGCTCGGCGTCTGCATGGGCCAGCAATGCATATACGAGGTGTTTGGCGGTACAGTCGCGTTTGCCGGCGAGATTGTACACGGCAAGACGTCGCCGCTGGAGCATGATGGACACGGACTGTTTCGCGGCGTGGCGCAGGGTGTTCAAGCAACGCGGTACCACTCGCTGGCCGGTGACCCGGCGACCTTGCCTTCTGAGCTGATGGTTACGGCGCGCACAGCTTCAGGTGTCATTGAGGGCGTGCGTCACCGACGTCTTTGCGTGACAGGCGTGCAGTTTCATCCGGAGAGTATCCTCAGCGAGGGTGGCATGACGATGCTTGAGAACTTTTTGAAGATGCACGCTGGCACTTGGGCAGAACAGCCAGAGTTTGGCGTGGTGCCAGATGAAGATGCCAAGAACGCCATCCTTGCTGCCGTCAATGCTGGAGAGGCTGGCAAGACGCCTAGCATTTTGCGCAAAATTCAGCAACAGCGCATTCTTGATGTCGCCAAAGCCAAAGCCATGCCAGGACGCGGTGAGGATCACCTGCGCGCGTTGGTGGAGCGCGGCGTGTGTGAACCTGCCCTCAACCTGTATCAGCGCCTGAGGGACTCCTCCAGGGCTGGTCAACCGGCGGTGATGGCCGAAGTGAAGCGCGCATCGCCTAGCAAGGGCAACATCGACATTGAGGCCAATGCAGGTCTGCAGGCACGCCGCTACGCCGAAGCAGGCGCGGCAGCCATTTCAGTGCTGACCGAGCCGACCTGGTTCAAGGGGCGTCTAGAGGATATGCGTCAGGCGCGCGATGCCGTTGCCCATTTCCCGAACCGACCCGCCATTTTGCGCAAAGACTTTATCGTCGACACCTATCAGATCTACGAGGCGCGCTTGTACGGTGCCGACACAGTGTTGCTGATTGTGGCCATTCTCACCGACACTGAGCTGACAAGAATGCTGGCGTGCGCACGCGCCATAGGCATGGAGCCGCTGGTAGAGGTGAACAGCGCCGAGGAAATGCGCCGGGCGCTTGCGGTGGGCTCGCGTGTGATTGGCGTCAACAACCGCTCGCTACACACATTCCATGTGGATCCAAGCACCACGACACAGCTGGCCGATCTGGTGCCTAGCGATGTTATCCTTGCGGCATTGAGTGGCATCACCGCGCGCGCTGATGTGGAGCCCTATCTGGCTGCTGGTGCCAGCGCAGTCCTCGTCGGCGAAGCGCTGATGCGTGCTGCAGATCCAGGTGCATTCATCCGCAGCCTGAGTGGCACAGCACCAGCGACCATCTTGGCAGCCGATCCGCATCGCCAAACGCCGCGCGTCAAGATTTGCGGTGTTCAGTCGGTAGAGGCAGCGCTGGCAGCAGCAGAGGCGGGTGCCGACTTTATCGGTATTGTGTTCGCAAAGACACGGCGCTGTGTACCGCTGTCGACTGCACGAGCCATTGTGGATGCTGTGCGTGCCACCGCCAGTCCCAGCGATGCCGATGAAAAAGCAGACGCAGCGCCAGCTGGCTGGTTTGACTTTTACGCGCACAGCATCGACCAGGCACGACGACCGCTGCTGGTAGGCGTGTTCCAGAATCAGTCGGCCGCTTATGTGACGCGTGTGGCGCGCGAAGTTGGCCTGGATATGATTCAGCTGCACGGAGACGAACCTACTGAGCTGGCACGCCTACTGCCGCTGCCGGTCATCCGCGCCTTCCATGTCCCGTCGCAAAAGGATGTGGGTGCGGCGGCGGCGGAAACGGCAGCTGCATTGCTATGCCGTGAAGTAGCACGCGAAGGCTATCACGCACTTTCGCTGCTGGATGCACTAGTACCCGGTGCCGCGCATCAGGGCGGCCAGGGCGTCGCTATTGACTGGTCGATGGCAGAGCGTGTAATCGGCCCAGCTGATCGTACCGGGCGGCTTCCGGTCATCCTGGCCGGCGGCCTCACAGCTGGCAATGTGGCCGAAGCCGTACAACGCTTGCACCCGTGGGCCGTGGATGTTTCCAGCGGCGTAGAGACACAGGGCAGCAAGGATCTGGACAAGATTCGCGCGTTTGTAAAGGCTGCCAAGGCATCACGCGCCTAGCGCCGCCGTCCTGCATTAGCCCTGCGCTTCACTCGATTGGCATTCGTAGCTCACGGCAGCTTGCGCATTCTGGCCGTTGCCCGTATCTGGCAGCGCCAATGACCGTGTGAAGCGCCTGCTTTCGTCACTTGTGCGCTACGCTTGTGCAGTTTAACTAAAAGTAGATGCAGATGACGCTGTACTTGCTCGTCGGCACTACGCCACTCCGTCCGCCTTGTCCGCCTTGTCCGCCTTGCCCGTCTACCGTTGCCCACCGCCTGTTACTATCCACCGCCACCATGTTCTCTCTTCGCGCCTTTACTCGCCGCGCTGCCTCGGCCCGGCCGCTTGTTCACTTTAGCACCAGTGCCATTGCGCGTAGTGCGTACACCATGACGTGCGATAGACCACGACGCCCACGCTAACCTGTCACGCGCTGCTTCCGCGTGCGCATCCAGGTGCTGCCGCCGCCGCCGCCACCAACTACGAGAACATTCTTGTGGAGACGCGTGACAATGTGGCACTTGTTACGCTGAATCGTCCCAAGGCACTGAACGCTCTGAGCAGCAGCCTGTTCCACGAGCTAAACGACGCGTTGAAGAAGGTGGACGGTGACGCTGCCATTGGCGCCATTGTGCTGACGGGCAGTGAGCGCGCCTTTGCCGGTAAGCTCTAGCACGTGCGCATCCGTCCCATGGGCTGCTAACGGATGACGACGGACCGATATGTCTCCACAGCCGGCGCAGACATCAAGGAGATGCGCGAGAGCAACTACATTGACAACTACAAGTCCAACTTTTTGGGCCACTGGACCTTTATCACGTCCGTGCGCAAGCCTGTCATTGCCGCGGTGAACGGATTTGCCGTACGTGCGCCTGCTCTGCGATGCCTGCTGTTATTCGTTGGCTCATCCTGCCTGTACGTAGCTTGGTGGTGGCTGTGAGCTGGCCATGATGTGCGACATCATCTACGCTGGCGAAAAGGCTGTCTTTGGCCAGCCTGAGATTAAGCTCGGCACCATTCCTGGTACGCCCTTGCATCTGTTTTGGCGTCAAAGCATGTCAGACCACTGACGCGCATCTCGTGACCTGTTGCTATGGACAGGTGCTGGTGGCACCCAGCGTCTTGTCAAGGCTGTTGGCAAGTCCAAGGCCATGGAGATGGTGCTTACCGGCAGCTTCAACCTGAATGCGCACGAGGCTGAGCGTGCTGGTAGGTGTCCAATTGGCATCACACACCTGTACATTAGCATTGCTAACCTGCACCTTGGCTCTATGCAGGCCTGGTCAGCAAGGTGTTTGCGCCTGAAGTGCTGGTCGACGAGGCGGTCAAGACTGCGTCCAAGATTGCCAGCCTGTCTCAGCCGATGGTGCAGATGGCAAAGGAAGCCATGAACCAGTGTGAGTGTAGCAGGCGGTCTGTGCCCCTGTGCAAGCTGCTCACAGGTCCATGCTTATGCATCTGCAGCGTTCGAGCAGTCGCTCGCCAACGGCCTCCTATTCGAACGCCGTCTCTTCCACAGCACCTTTGGCACGGTAAGCAGACGCAACGTCCCGAGAATGTCGCCAATACATTGTCGCTGACTAGAATGTCTTGGCTTGCATCCCCACAGCACGACCAGCGCGAGGGTATGCTTGCCTTTGTGGAGAAGCGCAAGGCCAAGTTCAACCACAACTAGGCGCTGACACGTGCGCCACCTGCCGCACGCACTGCCAAGCATTGCTAATAAATCAAGCAATTCTTCTTGTTACCTTCACGCCGTTTGGGGAGGCTTAGGATACAAAGCATGATACGCACGCGCTGGCAAGCGGAAGCTCATCTAGAACAGTCTCACGGGTAAAGTTGCATGGCTCCGTCTTTCTTTCCGTAATACGCCTGTCGCACCAACACCACCACCGCCAACACCAACACCAACACTACTACTACTACTACTACCGTCTACGCGCTCATTGCTCAGCCGACGCCACGCCCAGCACACGCTACGCGCGCACTTACGCTGTAGCCTACGCATTCTACCTGTGCATGCTACAAGTGAACCATCGTGAGCCAGTCCATTCCGTCATTGTTGTCACCACGGTAGAGAAAGCACTGTGACCGCTAGTTGGTCATCCTAGAAGCGCTTTCGTCTAGCGCGAGAGCAACCTGTCATGGTGCCTACACGCGAAAGCCAGGGCGTCACACCGGACACGTCTGCGGTCGCAGCGCATACAGTGTCGGCAACGGTGCCGCCGGAGATATCGACAAGCGCGGTTGATGCAACACAAGCGATTGCTGCGGAGAGCGCGACAACCAGTGGTCTGCAGCACCGTCATGTGGGGCGCCGTAATGCCGGTGCTTCCGTGTCTGACGATGCAACACTGGAAGCGTCCGAGATGGCGGCGGCTGCGGACGGCGATGCCAGCGTGTCAACGGCGGTTGGTGTCTCATCTGCAGTCTCCGAGGAGCCCATTGGTTGTGACGCTACTATAACGCAGCAGCAAGATAGTGCCACAGACTACTACAGCTGCAACATATGGTGTGTGTGTGTGTGTGGATCTCTGGCCGATGCATGTGGTATTGGGTTCCTGTGTGCTCACCATGCGTGCTAGCTTTGACACGGCCTGTGATCCGGTGCTCACCGTCTGCGGCCATCTCTTCTGGTAAGCAAACGAGCCAACGATCAAATACATCGCAAGATAAAGCGCTAACGCTGCACCAATCCACTGTTTAGCTGGCCTTGTTTACACCAGGTAAGCTGCAGATGGTGACACATACGTAAGCTATCGTGCTTAGCAACTGACATGGCCGACCCACGCCAGTGGCTTGAGGCACAGCGGCTGAATCCGCTCTGCCCCGTGTGCAAGGCCGGCTGCGGCAAGGACAAGGTGATACCCGTCTACGGACGTGGCAAAGAAGCTCGGGATCCTCGGTAAGCAGGCTAGGCAATGATGATGGCGGCGTATCGGGCGACATGGCGCTCACACATCGACCATATTGCGCCGGTGAATCAGGCTAAAGGAAACCATTCCAAGTCGGCCAGCGGGCCAGCGGCCCGAGCCTCTTCGCCCGTCCAACAATCGTGCTTGGTTTTCCGAGGCAACCGCATCTACAGGCTTTTCAGGTGGCCACCATTTTGGCATGTCGGTAGGTCTGGGGCTGTTTCCAGGTCACTTTAACTGGATGTATGTAAGTAGACGGACCATGACCAGCGTCATAGCAATGGCGGTGGCGGTGGCGATGGCAGCGA
>KZ992639.1:0-24685 GCA_003614735.1 Thamnocephalis sphaerospora | reverse complement strand
GTTCTGGCGTTGCGTAAACGCTACGCCGTGTTGTGCTGACGACCGTCTCGTGGGCTGCGCAGGCATCTCCACTCGGTCTCTTTCTCTCTTATATTCCACCGCTGGACAAACCAGACTGCGCGCTTAGATGTAACAAATGTGCACTGCCTGCACTCTATCGTTTCCCATCCTCCACGCTAGTACAGTCCTTACGCCTAGTATCTTTGTTGAGTGAGCAAAAGTTGGGTATTCAACGACTACTTTCACGGTGGCAGCTTGCAATTTACGGTTTATGATTTACGGTTTTATTTGCTCGCCTAGACCACGCTACCAAGCGATATAGTGTGTAGACGAAATAATATCCCAACTCCATCCTCGCGGACGAACGCTGGGTTGAATCGTCACATCTGAGTGGAATAAACTGTTCACTCTTTTTCTGATCTTTTAAAAAGCGGCTTTCTGGTTACTGGGAATTATCCTACTGGCGTTTATTAAGTGTCGGTGGACTCGTGAGCGTAAAATGCTCCCAGCCTGACTAGCGTTCCGCTGACTAGCATGTCGCAAACACAAGTACGTCAAAAAAGCGGCCGCGTTACCAAAATTGAGCTTTGTGTATTATTCAGTATAGAGCAATTCCCTCTATTTGACAAGTTGACACGATGTCCGAGTGGTTAAGGAGTGTGACTAGAAATCACATGGGCTCTGCCCGCGTAGGTTCAAATCCTGCTCGTGTCGCTTTTTTGCTTCAGCCGTATTGAGCCGAGGTTGATTGGCGAAATGCATCTAACCGCCTGAAGCGTCTGCATATGGGCGTGTAAATGCTGGTCAAGCAACACTGGTGGTTCGCCCGGCGATTGCTGCGCTATGGCGACAGGATGGCCTTGGATAAAGCAGCGCAACGGCTAGTACATTCGAACGTGCCGCAATCACGTGAGGTCAGGCCGTTCGCAAAACGACTGTTTCCCGCTGTGCGCCGCTTCCTCGGTTGTGAGCTGCGTAAGTTGAACGGTACCGCAAGGTATGCGACGCTGCTTTTGCCTTGCTATTGCTTTCTCGCCGCGCCGCCATCCGACTGTGCTTTGCTGGCCAATGCGCCGCGCCTCGTTGTTTGAGCGGCGAATCCCTTTTCTGGCCCTTTTCTGGCTTTGCGTGGCGGTGACGTGTGTTCGCCCGGCTTCATCCATTCTCACCCTCGCGTACCTCACTGTGCGATCTGGCATCTGCTATCTTTCTACTTGGCCACTCGTTTTCCTAGGTGCCTCTCCGTCTGTGCTGGAATATTAAATACGCTGCCATGGCGTTCGCCACCGCCACGTTTGAGGAGGTGCTGGACGACCTGTCCAGGTAAAGGCGCCTGCGACGACCCTAGCGCTGGCAGCGGCGGCAGTCGCTCATCGCGCTTCCTTTGCATCCGTTGGCTGGTAGTCGCTTCATCATCAACGTGCCGGAGGAGGAACTAGCCTCGGTGGAGCGCATTTGCTTTCAGGTCGAGCAGGCACACTGGTACTATGAAGACTTTATCCGCGAGCAGAATCCAGCTTTGCCCAGCTTCTCGCTGAAGCAGTTTTCGGCAAAGAATATCCTTCTCGACTTGTCACAGTGGCGGGTGTGCGCGCGCGCGTAACCTGCTGTTTGCATCTTTAACTCGCACTTTGGTCTTGTGGTTATCTGGTTGTCTATACTCTTCCGCCACTGTCCTCTGCTACAGCATTGGGCAGATGAGCACGAAAGGGCATACGGCGATTTTTTGACGTACAAGTTTCGCGTACCAGTCTGTGGCGCCATCATTTTGAATGAGACGCTGGACAAGTGCCTGCTGGTGAAGGGCTGGAATTCGCGTGCCGGCTGGGGTTTTCCACGTGGTAAAATTAACAAGGACGAAGAGTATGCCACATGTGCAGCTCGCGAGGTAGGCTTGAGCCACTGCGACAGCTCCATTTGCTGAGCTAACCGACGTGTCGCCTGGCAAATGGGAAATGCAGGTGTACGAGGAAACTGGATTCGATGTTACGCCGTTTGTGGACGAGGAGGCGTTTTTGGAGCGCACAATACGCGAACAGCACATTCGTCTATTTATCATTGCTGGCATTTCTGAGGACACGCCATTTAATCCGCAAACCCGCAAGGAAATCAGCAAAATTTCGTGGTGCCGCTTGGTGGATTTGCCGACCTACCGTGTGAAGCGTGACACCAATGGCGCTGTAGCAGCCGTGCAGAATAACGCCAACAACAGCAACAGCAACCGCAACCGTTTCTACATGGTGATTCCCTTTGTAAAGTACGTGGGCCTATTGATGGTTTTTATTACCGGCTGCTACTGACATGGTGTGGCAGCGATCTACGGCGCTGGATTGAGCGGCGACGCCATGGCGCTGGTGGTGGTCCTAGTGCGCCGACATCTCGGCGTAACTCTGCAGCTAGTGCCGCGGCTGCTTCGGCGGTCTCGCAGACCATGGCGCAGCTGGCACAGCTCGGTCTTGGTGTAGGCATTCCGAGCCGAGAGACGACCCCGGCACCGCATGGAGGCGCCGATGCAACTGGCTACTTGCAGTCGCAGCCACAACGAGCGCGGCCAAACAATGGTCGGAAGGAACATCGGCGCAATCGCAGTCGATATCAGGCAGAAGTTGGCAATGTCCATCAGCATGGTGCAGAGTTGGAAAAGTCGCTACCACCAAATGCTATCGTAGACAGTAGCGTGTCTGTGAGCGGTAGCCACGAGGTCCCAGATCAATCGGTCAGCAACGACGCATCGCATTTGCTTCGTTCTTTACTGGGTGTATCGTCACTTGGTACTGCCGGCGCTGCTGGCCTTTCTGCGCCGCATTCGAGCCAGCCAGCTGCTACACTCGGTCTGGCTAGCGTCGGCGGAACTCCTACGCATGCATCATCCGGCGAAGACACAACGCGTGCACTGTTACGGCTAGCGGAGACAGGGACTGGCACTGCGACACCTGGTGCAGCGCCTACGGGCAGTCCGGCGCATCAGCATAATGCTCATGCCGTGTCGCCGTACGCTGAGTCAATGGGGTCTGGTGCTGCTACAGTGCTACCACAATCGCTGGGTACTTTGGCGACGGCGGCGACGACTGGTGCATCGGCCAACGCGCAGCTGCTTGCTGCGTTGCAGGGAAAGACAGCTGGTTTGAGTACATTGCAGGCGACAAATCCGCCGCTGCTACAGGATGCAGCTTATCAGCAGCTGCGGGGCTCACTGCAACAAAGTCCGCAACAGCAGCAACAACAGCAGCAACAGCAGCAGCAACAACAGCAACAACAGTCGTTGCTGGCCGTACTATCCGCGCAGCCCTATGCCAACACTGCGGCACCGCCACAGTCGCAGTATGCACACGCTTATGCATCTCAGCCACAGCAGCCACAACAGGTGTCTAGCGGCTATCCGCACTTTGCCAATGCAGGCCCTCAGCGGCAGCACGTTGCTTCTCACCACATGTACGCGCCAGCTGAAGCAGCGTATTTGGCCAACACCAGTACAGACGCACCTGCCGCGCACGGACAAAGTACTATTGCGTACGCTCAGCTGAGCGTCGGCCAGAGCGATGGCGTAGATACCATTTCTGCAGCCGCGCCGTCATCCGTTACCGCAACAGCTCTGCTCGACATGCTGCGTCCACACTAGTTGCTGCCATGACCATCGAACAGAGTGCTGTTACTGTCGGCACATGCCTACTTGCTACTCCAGCAGTAGCGTGTGCGCGTGTGTATGTGCGCGTGTGTATGTGCGCGTGACTATCGTTCTGTTTGCGCTCTTGCGCTGTACACTCGCCATTCTACATCTTTGCTATTTGTTATCGCGTTTTGTCGCTCACGGTCGTCTCCCGTTGTGATCTGTTTATTCGCGCATGCCGTGGAGCATCAGATAGAGCACAGCATGCATCGTGGACACGATCACTATACATGGCTTTATACAGCGACAGTGCATTGGAGAGTGTGTGTATTCACGCGCGCGCATCATCGTATACAACTGTGCGACAGCTAGCTTCGCTCCAAGTCGTTTACACCACCGGCGCCTTGCCAACACCTGCACATCTTGTCGTATTCGCCGTGTTTACGGCTTTGCGGTGCTCTCATCCGGGTAGTAAAAGAAGGCGACGGCGATGATGGTGTAGGAGCCAAGCAACATGGCGCCTTCCAGCCAGTTGCTCTTTCCGTCCATGATCAAATAGTTGGTGATGAGCACCGACACAAAAAGCACGACCGTCTCAAAGCCGCTAAAGAACAGCGTCATGGGCTGGCCCAGTATCCAGCCGATAATGACAAGCAGAGGAGTGACGAGCAGTGCAATCTGCATGCTGGAGCCAAGCGCCACGCCAATGGCCAGATCCATCTTGTTCTTCATGGCGGTGGTAACGGCCGTCAGATGCTCTGCGGCATTGCCGACAATAGGAAGCAGAATCAGACCGACAAACGTGTCGCTCATCACACCGCCCTTGGTGACAGCGTCGATCGAGTCGACCAGCAGATCAGCATGGATGGCAACAAATATAGTGACCAAGACCAGAGCGGCGCCAGCAAAAGGCGCGGTCAGGGTGGCATGTTCGTCATGCTCTTCATCGCCGTTGTCTTCCTCCTCCTCCTCTTCCTTGTCCTCTACATGAGCGTGTACAGACGAGTCTACAACTGTCTCTTCGCGAACCGCCTCGTACAGATGTGCGTGCGTGCTAAGCTGGAAGTAGATGGAGAGCAGGTAGATGAACAGCAGAATGATGGCCGAAAAGTGAGACAGATTTAGGATACCCTTGTCAGCCGCTTCATGATCATCCAGTGAAGTCCAGAATGCAGCTGGGATCAGCAGGGACAGGCAGCTGAGCGCAAGCAGTGAAGCGTAGTTTTGCGCAGCGGTAGTGTTGAACGACTGTTCCTTGTAGCGGAAACCACCCAGTAGGAAGCAAAAACCGAGCACCAGCAGCAGGTTGGAAAGAATAGAGCCGAGCAGCGATGCCTGAACAACGCGAATCTTGCCGTTCTTGACGGCAACCACGGCAATAATCAACTCTACCGCGTTACCAAAGGTAGCGTTGAGTAGTCCGCCGATCGTATCACCGAATCGCAGCGCAATCTCCTCGGTGGCATAACCAAGCAGACTGGCCAGCGGAATAATGGCGAAAAAATTGAAGACAAACACCCAGGTGCCTGACCAGTGCGCAAAGTGCGCGATAATGCCGAGTGGCATCGCTAGCAGCAGCACATTGACGTAGCTGCCAAACAAGAAATAGCGAAAGGACGACGCAAGTGTCGGCTCGGCATGGTGCGCCAGCAGCTCAAGTCCGCCGGCTTCCTCGGCATCCAGACCGGTGGTATGGTCGGCCGGGTCCACATCCTCGGAAGTGAAGGTGTTTGGGCGGCTAAGCCGTGCCGCCTGGCGGTGCGCTTCGCGGCTCATGGTGACGGCTGTAAGGTGCTGGATACAGGGGTGAATGTATGCTTACAAGAGAATACGCGTGTGTGTGCCCAACAAACACAGAGGAAAGTGACAATGTTAGCCGAGTGCTGACCAGTCTGGATGGCAGTGCGCAAAGAGGACGATGACGACGGCGCAAGAGTGCAATGCGGTGGCAGAGGTGGGCCAAGAGCAAGCGAAACAGAAAAGGGTGGCGGCCGGCATGACGATATCGCCGGTGCCCGGTCGGTGTTGGCTCGCTGGCGCTTGGCAGCTCGGGTCTCGCACCTCTCCTGTCTCTTTGCCACACACCAACCCCGACCACGCAAGTCGTACGTCAGCCAAACTGGGCCTCATCCCTCTGCACGATGCTAGGTGCGTTCTACAGCTTGTGCACAGTTCGATTGAATATTCTCTAGTTACAAAGAGAGCGCAGGCAGCTGTTCTCGGACCGACCTGTGTGTCATTATCGACGACACGAGCGACGATTGGACTGTGCCGCTTTGTGCCTTCTACATGTTGGACCCATTCTCACACGATATTACCGAGGAAAAATGACAAAAATAGCTATTATAGATATTTGTCGCCGATCGACGCACAAATGCATTCCTTCATGCGTTGACGACCGTGAGTCTTCGCCGCGGAATCGTCATAATAACAACGTCCCGCCCGGCCATCTCCTGCTCAATCTGCTCTTCGTCTGCCTCCTCGGCCAGCGGCATGGTGCCGAGTCCCATGGCAGCAGCCGCAACGGGATCGATGCCCACAGGGACAATGTTGCCCAGCGTCGATCGTCTCCGCCTTTCCTTTTCGTCTTCGGCCAGCAGCGACACTGGATCGTCACTGTACCGTGATGGTGGATGGCCACGGCCGCCCACCTTGACCAGTAGACTGGCCAGGAGACTTTGCCGTGGGTAGCCCCGCCAGCCGGCAATGGTCCAGACCACGTAGAAGAGCAGGATATACGCAAGGTAGCCGCCAAAGTATCCCACGCTGGGCAGGTAGCGGAAGAGCGCGATAGCAGTGAGAATCTGCAGGGCTGCCAGTGTGGCATGCGCAAAAGAATGATGCGCACGCCGCCAGCGCGTGACCGTGGCCAGTGCGGCCAGGGTAGCTGGATGTGGGTTGTTGGGTCCGAATGTCGGTACTGGATCGGGTGCCGGTACGTGCGAGTAGAGTGCTGTCAGGTTGCCCAGCATATCCGACTGGCGGCGTTCCCGGTCGAGCGACGGGCTGCTCAGGACAGCAGGTGCTGCGGTAGAGACGGACGGCCGAGAACGATGAGAGCCAGGTCGATTCAGCACCTCAAAGCCACCACCGCCATCGCCGCCCGACATTGAAGAACGCGTGTCGTCGCGACAATCGTCAATGTCGCCACTGTCGTTGAGATGGCGCTGCGAGTACTCGTCAAAGTTGATTTCGCGCACATCCTGGCCTGCTATCGCCGCCGCACGTCGTCGCATTGCGCGCACCAACATGGCCAGTGCACCCGCCAGGATTGGCACAACGATCCAGGCTATCACCACCAGCACCAGTCCCAGGATGGAGTGTGCCGTGCGCAAATGGCCAAACGGAGTCGGAGTCTTTTTGCCGCCAAGCATTTGATACGCGACAATGATGCCGTATACTGCAAGTCCCAGCGATGCGAGCAGAAGGATGGTGCAGGGGATGAGGTAGCGCTTCTGCGACAGTGTGGCCGGACGTGCAAAGCGTAATATGGACACGGCAATTGGAAGCAGCATAACCGATGCGGTCATCCAAATAGCATGTTCTGCCACTGGATTGCGCACCACTGGACACGCCATCAAGGCCGTGACAACGTTACGACCGTCAGCCTGGTCAAGCATTTCGCCACCAGCGATAACTGGTCCCGAAAGTGGTGCAGGTGTTGCCGTACTGCTGTTGGCAGCAGGCGCATCGGCAAAGTTGTGCACGTTGCCCGACTCGCCCGGCGTGACCATGGCGGCACGGCTAACGTCCAGGCTGCGGTCAAACACGCGTAGGATCCACATGTCCTGCAGTGGGTTGCCGTTGTTGTCACCGTCCAGAGAAATGCCACCAAACATAAAGATATCGCTGCCCTGGATAGACGCACGCGGACTGGTGGCACCTATTGCGCTGACCATGCGAGCACCGTAGCGTGTCTGCGGATACGGCGTGCTACCCGGACTGGCGCCCGGACGCAGTATCGTCCAGTCGCCGGTGTCGGTGTCCAGCAGTCCAACCTCGCCTGCTAGTCCATTGCCGCCAAACGGTGATCCTGAACCGCCAAAGACAAACACCTGACTTTGGTAGTTGTCATTGGGCGATTTGACCATGGATGCGCTGAGACGCGGAGCCTGGCATTGATCCGCGCCGCCCCAGCTAGGTGCGCCGCGCTTGGCCACTTCAGTATTTTGATCGGGGAACGATAGTATGCTGGCATCCTGGATCGGACAGTCTACCAGAGCCGTGCTTGTGCAGCCGCCAAAGATGGTGAGGCGCGAATTGCCGCTCACTGCACTGCCAACATTTCTACGCACTGCATGATGCCATGGTCGCGCGTACATGTAAGCAAACAATAAACCACCACCAGCAGACAACTTCATACTGTACCAAGCCGATCACTTACACGGAGGTAGCTGAGAGCCAGACGCTAAAGCCATACGATGCCATGCGCCAAAAAACTCGTTGCGCACCCAGTTGCCGCTTAGCGTCATCGCATAGATGGCATCCATGGTACCCTTGACGCTGCTAGTGCCGTCGATGCCACCGCCATTGTCGGCGGCTACACCACCTGCCACCACTAGACTCTGTACCGGGTCCTTGTTGCGCACATCAATACCACCCACAGCGCCGGCCACGGCACCAGGCCCTGTGCCGGTGACATTCACGCGGAACCACTGTTCGTTGTTGAGATCCAGCGACCACACATCGTCCAGAGCGCCCGCCTGTCCGGATCCCAGCGCGACGATGAACGAGTCGCGACTCTGATCGCCGGGCTGATCCATGCCTGACACGGCTGCATAGCGGCCTGGCGGACGCACTGTGATGGTTGGATTGGGCCGCCGCCAGGTGAAGGCGCTTACATCCAGGATCCACGTGTCGTCCAGCAGCTGACCGGTGGCGGTGCGACCGCCAAAGATGTAGACAAATTTGCGCCGAGCATCATAGCCCATGGCAAAGTCATAGCGTGGCGGTGGTCGATCACCTGTGACGAACGAATCATAGTTGATCCACTGCAGCTGCGGCAGCGCCGCATAGACGACGCAGGGTAGCCATAGCGCCACCACGCCAAGCACAAGCAACATTGCCGAGCGCAACATGGCGGCCTAAAACCAGCACCGCAGGCGCACAAGCTGCAGTCGTGTACTCTAGAGCAAGCAAGTCGAGAGGAGCGACAGCGTCAGCGAGACGCAGCGGCCGGTGCGCGCCATCCCATCCCACTGATACAGGGGGAAGACACACTGCAGAGACCGCGAGCGTGAGAACGATGCAGGAGAAGATTGTAATGAATGGGAGTACGTCCGTATCATTGATGTCGGAAGGCAGATGCGACCTGCGGCGGTCGTGCCATGCGTGCCGCGCGACATGCCAACTGCATCCACTGGCAAGGGCAGCGCTGCCTTCACTGTCGCAAAGGAACCATGTATGCTCCATGGCAGTGGTGGTGACGGACAGCGCCGTAGCGTCCACTTACCGTAGACGTTGAGCTGGGAATGAGCGCGACTGGAGACGCAGGGGTATGAGCTATTGCCAAGCGTCCAAGAATAGCGCGGAGCAGCAATCGTCGGCACTAGCAGGAAGCCAGCCCGGTGCAGCAATGCAAAGCTTCGTTAGAGAATGCAAGTAGACGAAGCTGACAAAGAGTAGGACAAGTAAGGCGGGGCGTGATGAATCGGCGGAGGGTAATCCGACCCAAACAGCGGAGACCAGAACAGCCCACGGAAAGAGAAGGAGAGACGCTGCAATGCAATTGGGAGGCCAAATAGGCCGAAATAAAACAAAGACAAGTGCGTGACAAGAGACGAGGGCGGGCAGCCTGTGCTGCTGTAGGCCGCAGACGGGTATACCCGACTTGGGCCTGTGGGAGTGGACGAGAGAGAAAGTGCGGCTCAACAATCGGCACTGCGTGGATGTTGCAGCACTTGCAGAGCGAGCAGATAGAATGTGAGGCAGGCCAGCCAGCGGGCTGACGGAACGGAGCGTATCCGCGGTCTAGAGGCGGGCGAGCGCCGTGGGGAGGTGGAACAAACGCAGGCGTTGTGGAAGGGAGTACGAAGCGGGAACGAGCGCAGGGTGCGGTGCGGTGCAGAGAGAGCGAGCGCAAGAGCAGTCGCAGGCTGCAAGATTAACGTAGCCAAGCGAGGAATGAACGACGTGTATGGTGTGCGCGCCAATAGAGCGAAAGGGAGCGGAGAGGAGACTGGGCACAGTGGAAGGCGCAGCGGTCCGTTTCATCTGAAGAAGGAAAGAACGGAGCATGCTAGCATCAACACGCGCACATGGTCGTTACACCTGCCACTGTGGCCGTAATAGGCTGGCCTGCATACGCACGCAGACGAGAATGCGGACGGCAATGCCATTGCCTCGAGCAGGTTGGCGCGGGCAACCAAGCTAGTAATGCACTGGCATCGGCCACACCATGATGGTCAATGCCAAAAGGTTGGTGCTGCCTCCGGCTGCTCTTGGCGTTGACTAGCATCGCAGCACACGCACGTTATTATAAATGGATAGCTGATTATGCGTTCGATCCATAATCAGCGCCATATGCCGGGTCTGGCCCCCGATCTATACCCACTTTGGTCATTGCTGCCTCAATGGTGCACCATCGCAAGGCGCGTTTGCGTCGTGTTATAGATAGGACGGTGCCACCATAGCACTGTGCGCATAGGTGCATCCCGACCCTGCTTACAAGGCAGGTACTGTTTCGGAGCATTGCCTTGTCGTGCCAATGGTACTTATAGCGGACGCTGCCGAGGCCAATGGCAATGCGGATGGTCCTTGTCTTTCCAACTAGTCAACGTTTATTCTACTACAACCAACTTTTTCTACTTGCACCATGTCGTCTTCTGCTGATACACGCAAGGTTGTGCTCATCACCGGCTGCTCGCAGGGTGGCATTGGTAGGCAATGGATGATGATGGTGCTGCTGCTGCTGCTGCTGCTGCTGATGGTGGTATGCACGTCGAACCGAAATGCTAACACGTTGTCCAGGCCACTCGCTGAGCCGAAAGTATGCCGAGGTAAGTGAAATAGCCGCCAGCATGGTGTGACTATTGCTCACATGCAAGTGCACAGGCCAACTGCATCGTGTACGCTACTGCACGCCGCGTGCACGCCATGGCCGGTCTTCCTGGTAAGCCCGTGTGCAGTACAGAGCAGAGCGATGCAAACGCGTGAGACTAACAAGTTTGCGTGCGTGCGTGCAGAGGCGGGCGTCCGTACACTGCAGCTGGATGTGACCAACGCCGAGGAGATTCAGAGCGTGGTGCAGACAGTCATCAGCGAGCAAGGACGCATTGGTATGCGGTGTGCAGCGTAGCATGTGCAATTCACTCTGCTCACCGTTGCAACGCAGATGTTCTCGTTAATAATGCCGGTATCTGCATGTGCAGCCCGGTGCTGGATCAGGATCTGAACGAAGCACGCCGCCTCTTTGATACCAACGTGTGGGGTGCGCTTGCACTCACACAGGCTGTAGCGCCGCACATGTGCCGCCGTCGCTCCGGCTGCGTCGTCAACATGGGCTCCATCACGCCGCTGGCCCATATTCCCTGGCATGGTAAGTGTCCGTGTGCCTCGCATGACTGCGCCTAGTAGTTGCACCTACGGTGTCTCCTGTCTAACGCGTGCTTCTCTGCCTCGACAGCGACATACGGCGCAGCCAAGGCTGCCCTGCACCATTACAGCGATACGCTCCGTCGTGAGCTGGCACCGTTCAACGTTAACGTGTCCCTCGTGGTTGCCGGGTGAGTGTGCTGCGGTCTGCGGTTGGCTAGCTGTTAGAAGCAAGCTAATCCAGTTTGCCAACAGCTTCATCCAATCTGAGATTGTGCAAAAGTCGATAGACACTATTGGCCTAAAGGACGGTGAGTCCGCTTGAATGGGCTGTTACCGTGACACACACCACTGACCGCGTGCTGTCGTGTATCAGATTCGCTCTACAAGCCGCGGGAGAACTACATTGCACAGACCATCGAGCTTGCCCACCGTAAGCAGCCGCAGTGGCAGTGACGGGGCCAAGTTTACCCACGCTCACCTAACCATCTTTACCGTTATCGCTGTTACCCTGTCGCGTGCGTCAGATCTCCACGCTACCAGCACCGATGTCTTTGCACAGGGTCTGGTGAAGAAGACGCTGTGCGCTAACCCGCCCTATGCGTACTATACCGCTCGTCTCAGCACGGCATACTGGGTTATGGAGTTTCTTCCGCGCTCGGTCGTTGTAAGTAGATTTGGCAATACAATAAGCGCAGACAACACAGGCTAACGATACGCCCTGTGTGTAGGACTGGGGTATCACCTTTGGTCTGGATACTTATGGCGAAATCCGTCGCGGAGAGCTGCCGGCCAGCAAACTCATCGGCTTTGTGCTCTTCCTGGCCGCTATTGTTGGCTTGATTGCATGGGCAACCTTGTAGAATCTCTAGTAAATCTCCAAGTCTACGTTTGAGACGATTAGCACTCTGCTCGCGTGAGTACGAGCCTCCATAGAGTGCGCTTGTATTCAAATCTGCCAATGTGTTGGTCATTTCTCAACCAGCGATTCGATATCATTGCCACCAAGCACTGCATCGGCATCAGAATGTTCAATTATGGTGCCTTTGCAAAGAAATGGCACTGCCAGGCACAAATGGTCGGTCCATCTCTTTTGAAAGCAGTGGGGATACAAAGGCTGAAAAGACCATGACGCCAACTCGGTCTGTGCTTTTGTGCGCACCCATAATGCTGCACGACCACATGTAGTAGTCCAGATATCGTATTGGCTACATGGCTGCACGTCAAGGGGCGATATGCACGACTACAAACACAACTCAGTCTGTAAGTTTATTTACAGCTAGGCAACATGGCTTGTGCAGATAGGCGCAAGTCAGCTATTACCGGCTCCGATGATGTGTAGCTAGCTGGCGATTATGCCGTGCGCTTGACCGCGGTCACCATAACCTTGCCCTCCACTGGCTCAAGGATATGGCGCGTCGTCGGGTTCAGATCCTGTCCTGGAACCAGCGTGAACTCGAATTTGCGCACTAGCGACGCCAGCGTCACACGCAGCTCCAGCCAGGCCAGACTAGCGGGAGAAAAGGTGGTTAGGCAAACTGGAGCGCAACTCGGCGCATCACCGCATGCGTCACTTACTTGCGACCCAAGCATGCGCGCACGCCCGAGCTGAAGGCCAGGAAGCTGCTCTTCATTTCCTTGATGGAATCGGTTTCTTCAAACCAGCGGTCCGGAAGGTACTGGTCGGGCTTATCAAAGTTTGTCTTGCTGCACATGATAGCAAGCGGCGTCACTACAATCTCAGTCTGTTGGCAGCCGCTGGTGTTAGCATGCATGTTTGGTGTGTGCTAGTCACGCACTAGAGCACGTACATCGCCCGGAATAAAGAAGCCGCTCAATGTTGCGCCCTCAGCTGGCGCCACGCGTGGCGTTTCCGTGGCTGCCGGAGACCGGAATCGCAGCGTCTCATGGAGAACAGCGTTGAGGAACGGCAGGTTCTGGACCTTGGCGTGCGTGATGGTCTCGTCAATGGACGGGAATGCCTCATCAATCTCGGCCACCAGACGCTTCATGTATTCTGGGCGCTGAAGCAGACAGATCATGGTCCTGTGGCGAACGTGATTACAGGTTAGTAGTGCAAAGGCGATGCGACCCGGGGCAAGCACCTACCAGCTTAGCGTAATGGACGATGTGCCGGAACCAGCCATCCTGCATTGAAGTAGCGATCGTATGGTTAGCATACGCCCGTGTGTTTCCATGGGGTGTGCGCGCAAGTGCACACAGGAGCGGTAACGTACATTAGGACAATAATCTCAGAGGCAATGCTGAATGGCGTGTGCGGGAGGCCAGTTTCGTCATCAACGGCTTCCACCAGCGTCTGGAGAATATCCTTGGGCGGATTCTTCATCTGACGGCGCTTCTCGACCATGTTCATCGTGTACTGCGCAAACGAATTAGACGCTTGTGAAGACGCTCTGCGCCACAGTGCGTGGTATCTTACCTTGAAAAATTCCTCTTCTTCATGCTTGAACTTGGGCAGCAACAGTCCTGCAATCTTGAAGCCGACAATAGCACGCTGCACGCAATGCATAGTCTTAGTGCCAGTGTGCGATGTACGGCGATGCAGCACCTGCTACTTACGCCGACGCTCAACATTGCCGTGCCGTGCATCCAGTCCGTCACCGGATGGCTGTCAGTGTCCAGCATGTTGAAGGAGCCACCGAACGCAAGGGCGCCCATTACATCCAGCGTCATGTGCATAAGCAGACCCATGAGATCCATGGGGGTGTTGCTGGCGCCGCGTGCCTCAATGACCTTGAAAAGCTTGTTGAGGCCCACTTCGTGCATGATCGGCTCCATGTTTTGCAGGTATACGTTGGAAAAGACTGGCGCAACCATCTTTTTCTAAGCAGCGCGCGACGTGTGTAAGCGCTTGTCCATCTCGCCAAGCATGAGTTGCAGACTTACGCGCATCCGGTGGAACGAGGGGTCGCTGCGTGGGCGGAATACGTGCTGGACGTCAGCATTGCGCGGGTGGTGACGCCGCGCAGCAGGGGTACTTACCGCGTGGCAATAACGTTGGGCTCACCGCCAAAGTACGAGCCCTCGTACAGCCTTCCTTTGCGGAACTTGTGCGTCGCAAGCACAGTGCGGACATCCTTTGCATCCACGACACTGATCGTATCGGGGCCTATGTGCGCATCCTTGTTAGCACTTTGCAGCAGGCCGTTAAAGATGCATGCTTACCAAGGCGTACAATCGGACCGTAGGTGTCGTGCAGCTCAAGCAGATGCGACCACGACTTTTGGCGTGCGGCCGCGAGAATGTGCGCAAAGCCGGTGAACTTTGTGTACCATGGTCCAGGAAGCGACGCCAGCGGCGACGTCAGAAGGCCTACGATCTGCGATGGCGGTGGCTCCTGTGTTAGCAAAAGGTCCGATGCAACGGCTGCGCCATAGTTTTCACCTTGTACGCTGCAAATGCACCAGCCAGCACCAGCAGCGCCTCCGTGGTGATGCTAAACGATTCGATGGAATTCCACATGCTGACAGGCAGTGCGGACGAGTATACACGAGCAACGTGTTGAATAGTGTACTATAGATGTGAGGGCGCGCGTGTGCGATGTGAACCGGTAGCACGCGGTGTGCCCGATGGTATGTCTTTTATGGCTGGGAACGGTGTCGATAGTACACACAGTGATGGGCTTGGGCACCATCTGAGGTGGTGCAGTACGGGCGTTTCGCCGACGCCGTCCGTGACAAACAGTTGCCTGAAAAGGAACATGCATTGCCGCCCGGGTTGTACTCTCGAATGGGCGACGATACCATCGCTGTATCACATGTGGGTGTGGTATGCCGCACCAATTGCCACTGACTGAGCGAAGCGGATGCAAGGAACAGACATGGCGCGGTTGCACCTGTGCTTGTGAATATCGTAGTAGACGGTACCCGTTGTCTAGACTTGTGGCGCCTTGCATCCAACGCCACATGGTGTCGCATGGGTCGGTACAGGTACTCTGCTCTTCCTGTGCATGCTGCTCTTGTGTGGCCAAATGGTGGCGGGTTGGCCGTAAATGGCAGTGGCCGAGACGGCTGCTGGCGACTGGGCAGTGACAGAATTATTACAGCACCCATATTGAGCTGACAGACTTGTGCCAGCAGACTGTTTGCCCAAACGAGCGGTAAAAGTCAATGCAGCATTGACGCAGGTAGCGATGCGCGCAGTGTGCTTCCCCGTTGACCGCTGTATCGCCAAACGTTCCAGACGCTATGATGGTCGCCTTGGGTGGGCCCAGAGAATCTGCGTGCAGTGGCGAAGGCTGTAGCTGCGCTAGCACCGTTGATCTGCGCCGCTGACACGTCCCGTGTTTAATTTACTGACCTAAACTGGCCTGGCGTCCTACGCAGTGCACTCTTTGGTACCCCGGCACCAAAAGTCACATGGCCGTCGCGCACGCCGCAGGTTGGCGACGGTGGCACAGTATTCCGGTAACATCGCCGATGCTGGATGCTTGTTCAACATGTGTGCCAGTAAGTGCGGCATCGTGGGTTTGTGCAGCACAGTTGCAAACGGGCCTGCGACAGATCGAGCTGCCCGGACTTTTTGGCGCTGCGCCACCTGAAGGCGGGCAATGCCACTTGATGTACAGGCTACGTGCACGGACTCTGCTAAGCGGATGGTGCAAGTCTCACACGCCTCACAAGACTGCCACTACCAACTTGCATCGGCGTTCAGTCACAGCGGCGAAAAGGCAGACTACTGGCGCAACAACATGGATTGTGCGGGCGCTTGCTAATTTGGGCTTGCATCGTCGTTGGCTGATGCGCGTGAGTTACCGGATTTGCTTTTGCAAGAATGGGGTGATTCATCGAATACGGTAACACGCTACATCTGTAAGACCTACGTGAATGGCCAAGTCTAGCCTACATAATTAGTTCCTTGTATCTCGCGCGCGTGGGTCAAGGGGCAGTACAAGTTGGCCCGACATAATCTCATCAATCGGCGATAGGTTAGTGACTCAAGGTCTGCACTGACCGTGTCAACCGTCCGGACTCGAATGCATCTGCATTGGCTGTGTTCTGTATCTCCTTGGCCAACTTTGTGACGCAGGTTGGTTTTCAGCATGTTACGTTGCAAAACACGCCAGTCAGTGTGCGCTGTTGCAAGTCTGCGCCAGAGGGCCGGTACTAGCGATTGCTGGGTATAAGTGGCCTCGACGAGACTGTGAGTAGAGCTGCTTGATAGACGTGAAGCGGCATGCGGGGCAGCCTGAAGAGATTGTCGGACACAACAGATGGAGCGTGAGCGCGCGACGTTCAAGGGTTGAGACGGAGGATGATTGGGTCGAGTATCGGCGAATGGTAACAGCGCGTTGCCCTCTTGCGCTGCATGTTACCTGCTACCTGTTTGCATGGTCTTTGCTTTGCCGCTGAGTGCCCTTCATTCGCGACACGTATGCCACTTTGTTGCTTATGGCACGGCTTGCTGCAAAGTAATACACACTGTTGAAGTATCGTCCTTTTAGCAGTATTGTTCATAGCCACTAGTGTACACACACCCAGACGCACACGCACACGCACACGCACACGCGCTTACGCTTTCCTTATCGCATCAAAGCAGTCGTCATTTGTGACTGGTGTGTTTGTAGCAAATGCGCACTTATCGTTGCTACGTCCAAATCGCTGCATCGTTGATTCGCTGCTTGTCGATGATAGCGCTGCATCTCTTACAACGCCAACCAAGGACACTTTTGTCGTCGTTTGCGCCTCGCTATCCAAGCAGAGATGTATGACGTTGTGACATCGTATTTGTGTTATATGTGGCTAGTGCGCGTGTTTGGCCGCCGTATGTGTTGGTCTACGCTAAGCACTGGGTGCTAATGGTTTTGGCTAATCAAAGCTCGATTAGCAGCGTGCGTGGTACCGCAGAACTGGCACGCCAGCAGCTGCGGCAGTGCACCAATCACTATACTAGTAAACATACCACCATTCCTGGATGCACATCATTTGACTGGAGCATCGACTGGTTACAACGATGCTGCTGCTGCATACAACAGCGCGCAATTGCCGGCTACTCTATGGACGTCACCGCAAGTATCAAGTCTTTTCGGCTAAAGCAGCACACCTACCAGCATATTATGCAGAGGCAGTAAGATGCATGTTCGCTTGCATGCATGTACAAGCGACACCACAAAGCAGCAGCAGAAGTGTGCCAATGAGCGTGTTGACACTTGGTGTTGCTATCATTCAGCAAAGCGCGCTAATGACGTATGCATCGCCCCACATGCACGCCGACGCAACAGCACTACCATCAATGTACGCCAGCGGTTTGCAGCTACCAAAACTTGAAAAGTTCTAACACGTCGCCAACGGTGGCGGCAGTGTATTGCCAAACAGCATGCAATAGTTGCGCTAGCTATATAAGACTTTGCAGATTCGCGCTGACTCGGGTCAACACCAACCCACCCCGCTTATCTCTACCGCTCTAGCTACAACACAAACCGCCATCACTGCTACTGCTGTCGCCAAAATGCACAGTAAACAGCTGGTCCTAAGCACTGTTGCCATGCTTGCCGCGGTCTCGGGCAGTGTGACTGCACAAGACCCAAGAGCATATCGCATCATAGCATACAATCAACAGTGCGCCGTTGAGCTGCGCAACAGGGCTGTTATTGTACCCTGCAACCACCCTCTTGCTACCGGACCCGAAGGACAATGGAAAATAACGTCAATTGAAGGCGGTGTTGAATCTATATGCAATGTGGAGAGCAATAATTGCTTTACCACAGCCGGTAGGCCTATTGTTTTGGATCCTTATGAAGAAACAGACTTGCAGCATTGGCGCCGCATAAGCCACGAAGAGTAAGTATACATCAGCGTATGGGCAGATAATTGGTCAGCTAACGCGTATGCGAATAACGTCACATTTCAGAGACAAGGTTGGCTGGATCTCCCAAAGCGATGGTGGATCGGGAGCGCAACAATGCATTTCGACTGCTCTTGTTAGTGGTGGTGAAGAGCAGCTTGCTACAGCGAGGTGCAATCCCAGCGATGTGCGCCAAAAGTTTCAACTTCAGGCTATAGTAATGCCGGAATAAGACCACGGCGAGTGGATTCGTAATGAGCAGACTCGCAAGGACCGCTGGCGCAGCAGCGTTTGATGACGGTTGCGTAATATTGTAAAGTAAGCTTTTAGCAAAGAAATAACGATGCCCAAACAGCGAGAGTACTAGGCAGGATACTGGTAGCGCTTTACATGGTGACATTAAACAACGTGTGCAACAAATGATACAGTGGCGAGTAGTTGTGTCATATGAAAGCTGGCTACGTCTTTTGCACATGCGCGCGACGAAAAGCCACGTGGTTCGGTTTGGATATTTGCATGCCGTGCCACTCGTAAAAGTCGAGAGAACAGGCGCAAGCTGCTGTATATGTCAGCACCGATGGACTAGCCAGCAAATATACGGGGTTTCCGCGAGATGGATGCCATTTTGACGTCAATGCTGCTGCTTTCGCAACACAAACATGTGAGCTGAAAAGTCTTCGCTTACACCTGCTTGTGTGGCGAACTGCGCTGAATAGATTTCGGCCTGCTACTGCTAGTGGATTGAATCCCGGCGATGGAGAAGCTAGTCTCCTGTCTGCTTAGAGAGAATGATGACCCGGGTACGGCGGAAAGTATGGAGTGGGTGTGATGGGTTTATTCTCCGTCGGGATACTTCCATGCGTGCTTATATACATCGTCTGCCAATCATGGTACAACCTATGCACGGCCTCCAGGCCGTGCCCTTGCTCGGCACCACGATGGCATCGGAACATAACCATCGATCCTCGTGTCTTATTACTTCTTTTGGGTGTAGAGATACTTTTGGTCCTGTTCCGCTCGGCACTGGACTCGGGTGGCTCGGCGTACTTCGCCCGCTCGGCATCCACCTGGCAACACTTTACATGAGCGGTCGCGCATGCTGATGTATGTTACTCTGGCGGTGACAATGGCCGTATTTATTTCAAGGTTAGGGTATTCTACTGCTAACAGCGTTTTTCCCCTATTCAACCTTGTTATCTTTTTTACTGCACTCGCATTCCCTTTCTCTCGGTATATCGTTTTCTGGGAAGGGGTCCTTGATCTCACACTTGCAGTCACACATTTTTTCACCAGTTTTTTGGGCGACAGTATAGACTACATGCGTGCCATCAACTGGTGAGGCAGACATACAAAATGGATAATCCCTTGAGCAGACGTCACTTATAGGGCTATCGAGGGAGCCCTCGATATCCCTGCGAAATCCTTTTCCGTTGAAAAGCGATACTGTGGCGACCATTTGTGGCGGTGTGCTTCGATAGGTAGTCTCTCGGATGTGAATATTACAATTCTCCTCGTAGCTTTTTGCTGAAGCTACTGCCGTTTGGCTGGCTAGCGAAAGGGCCAAAACGCAGACAGCGAGGCTGAGACGAGTGTAGGATACCATGGCGATTCCGTTGGCGAATAGTATGAACCTTTGCTGCCAGCAGCGATTCAGTGTGTCAGATGGCTGTGTTAGTGCGCTGAAAAGTGCAGGTGCGATTGAGGAACGTGTTGCTTGATGCGTCCGCTTTCAACGTAGCAATAGACGGCGCTATTTATACGTAGCGAGGTTGTGCGTGTTGTGATGGCCGCGGCAACATTCGGGTCCCGGGCGCCACATTGATGCAACAATGTTGCATATCGCCAAGTGCAAAGACGCCAAAAAATGATCAAAGGCGAAACTGCTTGACATACGTGAAGCGGCACAGCGCAGGCGACCCGAATAGATGGAAGAGACGCGATATAGGGAGTAAAGACTAAGGCACGTTGTTGGCGCTTGTTATGCTTGTGCGCGATGCCAGAGCTCAGTCGGCTAAGCTATCGCGCGCTTATCAGTGGTGAAAGCAAAGATGTGCTTTGAATTAGCATATGTTGAAGAAACGGATGGCCGAGACACAGCTGCGCCATAGCGGGTACGGAGGCTCCGTTAAAAGGCGTTTCGCGCGTTAACCGTTATCGCCACACATTGATGTTTAGCGTAGCTCAATTTGGATCGACCAATGAAACAACGTTTTGGAATGACCAATGTTGTCAGCACAGCATGAATTCAGTCAGAGCTGGCTGGAAATGCTGCCATGAGAGTAGTGAGCGTCTGGGCTGACGTAGTGGTGGATGTATCCAAGAGACATAGTGCGGCCGCGGGCTGCATGTTGTGCAGACATGATGTAAACGGACGGTTGTATGCGTGCTGCACCGCAACTCGTGCGACTAGCCACGACACTCGTCATGCACCCGACAAAAGAGCAATGCTGCGCTTGCGTCAGCCATTCCGGTCAGTGGGTGATGGATTAAGGTAAACTCAGCGGACGCCCAAGGCTTGAGAGGCCATTGCTGCACAAAGCAGCATGTAAGGGGCATCATTGTGCATTGGATGAGCGTGAGACTGCTTGAGCGCCTAAATATAGGTGCACCTGTTCACCAGCCAAGGTAGCGGTGGCGACAGACACAGCGTGCGTCAACGCAGTGCAGAGCTTCGAAGGCCTGCATGCACGCGATCGTCGTATGAAATCACAGGGCAGCTGCAGTGTAGAGCCTGGATTACGAGCACTCATGTATTGCACATGCTGATCTATGCGCAAAACCCAATGGGCGACTTGGGCAGATGCCCAGCAGCTGGGGTAAAGGGCTTCTGTGTGTACGAGTACCAACGCGCAGATGTGCATCTGCATAGCGTCGTCTATCTGTGACTTTTCTATGCGTATCTCGAGCAAGCAGACGCTTTAACAGCAGCATGAAAAGCGTCACGCCCTGCCCACATTTTGAACCATTGCACCTTTCCGACTGCTGTTCAGTTCACCATCGTTTTCTCGCAGTAATCAGCTGCAATAGCCATCACCGCAACAATGCACGTCCGATACTTGCTGGTTATGGCAGTTGTGCTGCTGTACCCGACCTATGCTAGTGCCATGGTGGGTAGCACACGTCAAGCCGCCGCTGTTGCCTTGCTGCAAGAGAGAATCGCCGGTACCTATGTCGTCAAACTACGCGATGACATTTCAGCAAGCAGATTTCTGGCCGAAACCCAGGCGCTGAACCGCAATGCGCAGAATGTGCAGTACACGTACGACCGCGGGTCTTTTCAAGGATTTTCGAGCAAATTGACCGTCGAAGAGGTCCAGCGTTTGCGCAGAGACAGTCGTGTCGAGTCGGTAGAGCCACAAATGGTTATGCAAGTTGCCGGCGAACAAGTCAACCCGCCAAACTGGGGCTTGACACGCATCTCGCAGCGTGCACTTGATCTCACCAAGCCGTACGTTTATCCAGACACCGCCGGTGAGGGTGTTGACGTTTGGGTGATCGACACTGGCATCCAAACCAATCACACGGATTTTGAGGGCCGCGCCATTTTTGCTAAAAGCTTTATCGCTGACGAGGCTGAGACCGATCTGCACGGCCATGGAACGCACGTTGCCGGAACTGTCGCATCCAAGACCTACGGCGTCGCCAAAAAAGCCCGAGTGTTTGGCGTCAAAGCGCTAAATGCGCAAGGCCTGGGGACGAACGCCGATGTCATTGCCAGCATTCAATATGTGGTGCAGAACGGGCGTCCGGGCAAGACCGTTGTCAACATGTCATTGGGCGGTGACAAAAGCGCGATAGTCGATGCGGCCGTGTCCGCAGCAGTAGACGCTGGCATTGCATTTATTGTGGCGGCAGGAAATGAAAGCGTCGATGCGTGCGATGGCTCGCCCTCGGGCAATAGCAAAGCGTTTGCAGTTGCCGCAAGCGATCGCACCGACACCCAGGCTACCTTCTCCAACTACGGCATGTGCGTCAAAGCGTACGCGCCCGGTGTTGCCATCAACTCGCTGTGGGTGGGCCAGAATAATCTGGCTCGGTCTATCTCGGGCACTTCAATGGCATCTCCACATGTCGCCGGCGTTGCGGCGTTATACCTAGCTGCGGGCAATATCAATTCAGTGGAGAGGCTTTACAAGGCACTGGTAGATAGCGCCACGCCTGGGGCAGCCAAAGGCTCGTCCCCCAACACGCCCAATCGATTGATCTATAGTCTGCCATCGTAGATGATGCCCATACAGCAGCACCATCTGTTGCAGCACACTTTCGTAAGTAATCCGTGGTTTCAGATGGTAATGAGCGCAATAAATCAGCAGCATATCCACCGCTGCCTAGCTGTACCCGAGCCGGTATTGCCGTGGGCTTAGCCAATGGTGCGCCGCTGTTTATGCGGCTGGATAGATTTGTTAAAGATGTAGCAAGCACGGAATACGCTGATGATGCTGACTCTGCACAAAGCGTATGCCACACTGCAACAGTATTGGTTGTGCTGTGGCTAGCCTGCGCTCTAACCACTCCGACAAAAGGGTATTCTGAAAGCATGCTTGCTTTCAGAGCGCGGGTCATATTTAAGAGGTTCTGTGGTTCTGTGCGTGTAGACACCACACCCAGTCGGCGTCTGCGGCAATCGTATCTCATATCCCCGCAGCGGCGGCCGCTCGATTCTCACGAGTGTGGGCTTGGGTGCTGGCAATTCTGCACGCCCACTCATGCATGGATACCACCGACCTGGTCAATCCGGCGATTACCCTTGCATGCCAATCCCTGACATTTAGAGACACTCAGCTACGGATCACGCTTCCGGAAAACATCATTGATCCAAGGGAAATAACCAAGCTTGTAATCATGTACGCCTAGAAACAGCTCAACGACAGCGGAGAGTGCCAACGAAGCAGTAAGCATGATAGTTGCCTAACCAATGTCACATATAAAGCTTTGTCACATAGTGGACGAAACGAGCGCTGCACGACGCGCAGCAATAGCTGCAGAGCATCCGACGGCATACTTGCAAACGAGGATGGAAAGTGTTGCCACGCTGCGCTCACTTACCGAATCTGTAGCATACAAAGTCACGTTACTATGTCGGGATTGGCTCGTGTGCCAAATCCTTTCTACTGGCCAATGTGGTGTTATCCTGGCGGTTGATAGTGCTGGTGTTGCCGGAGATGCTGTGCACGGCTGGCCGGGCGCATGGGAGGCCAACAGTGTTGATCGAGCTACGGTCGAGACGACGGTTGAAGACTCGGCGTGACAGACCGCGTGCACAGTGCTGGGCAATGAATGCATGGTGACACTGCAGGCGGCCGGATTGGTGCCCGGCGGCTGTCTTGTACGTGCGCGTGCATATAATTATCGGCTATGCCTGGATCTGCCGCCTCGTGTGCTCGCACATGCGCCTCTTCATCCGCCAACTCTTTGCCACATTTGCTTTCGTCTGGCGCCTACAAATAATTCTGAATTGGCTGCATTAGCGCAGCTTGTCTTTACTACAACACGCCGGGTCTTGTTGGATCTGAAGCTTGGCCTCAGCACAACTGCGCCAAATCCTGCATACACACGAGCCTTTGAATGACCACTACGACAACCATGGCTGAATTGGGCCGTGAAGATGTGGATGTACAGGAAGAAACTTGTGTCGTCGATCTGTCAGCATCAAACGCCGAAGCCGCCACAGATCAGCTCCCCACAGCCCCCACTACCTACATGAGCCAGGTCGACTATAACTTTCTGCTTGTGGAGCGCCCTGGGTGGTACAATACTGTATCGATGCTTCTCTGGCTGGACGGCGAGGTTACCGTGTCCACCTTGGTTGCACAGTTTACTCTCTTGTGTCGACAGCAGCCCAAATTTCGTCAGGTGGCCGTAGGCGGAGGTTTTCGGCGTACGGCGCAGTGGGTAGACGTAGATGTGCATCGAAAACAGACCCGTCCTGAAGCGCCGACTTGGCGCGTGCAAGATCAGATAGAGGAGAAGCATCTGGAGGACGTTGATGGTCACGAGCCGGAGGTGCGAGATGAACGCGAGCGCTCTGCGCTTGAAGAGTGCTTTGGCGAGTTTTCATCGCAATTGCTTGATCGTGAGCTGCCGCTTTGGCGCGTTTGCGTCATTCGTGGAATGCGCGGACGCACAGCTATCGGGCTGTGCGCGCATCACTGTATGGCCGACGGTGTTGGCTTTGTTTTGGCAGTGATGTCGATGATGTCGCCCGATGGTAGCGCAGTAGAAGGATACATGCAGCAAATGGCGCCAAATCGACCCGGGCCGCAGCCGGCCATAAAAGAACATTCTCTGTCAGCAGGAGCCGAGGCAACGGTTTGTGTCGACTTGAAGAAAGATGGCACCTCAAGCCAGCAATGCCCAAGCACACCCGCTTCTCGTAAAGGCCCCGTGTCCGCAGTATACTTTGTGAGACGCATGTTTTCCAGCTTGGCTGCATTTCTGCATTCAATCTGGCTTACAATTGCCTGTCTGCTTAAAGTCGGCTTATTTCGCAAGCGCAGTTTTCAGCCCCAGCGCGCGCTCCCATCTCGCAAGCAAACAGCCTGGTCGCGTGCGATCACGCTGCAGCAAATTAGGCAAGTGCGCACAGCATATCCGGGCACCACGTTGAACGACGTCATGATTGCATGTATAGAGCGTGCGTTCAGCGCGTATATGGACGCACGCGCGCCTAGCACAGACGATTCGACTCGGCCATCGGATGTGCATGCACCGGATAACGCTGTACTGCTACCGCGTCACCGC
>KZ992638.1:0-24762 GCA_003614735.1 Thamnocephalis sphaerospora | reverse complement strand
CCTTTTGGTGACTGGATCCACGGTAGGCAAACTGTAGGTCAAATTGCGAAAGACTGGCTGAAGTTCTTCAGTTGGTCTGTTGCGATGCGCTGCATTGCTTGGTGGCTCGGCGGCGACAGCACGTAGCTCAGAGATACTTTGTGTTTCGTCAATAATCGATGACATGCTTATAATCAACGCACTGCAGTGACGAGACTAGGGAAAGAACGTAGAATGGTAGACATCCAAACAACGGCAAGTAGGCACTCTAGTGTCTTTGGCGTGCGTATGCCAGGAGAATTGCGGCTGATCAGTCACATGTGCATTTGCATTGAATAATAATGTATTTTTGCGATACTGCTGGCACGCAATGTGAATATGCGAGGTGCGGCACTAGCCTGTCAAATACATTTCATGACGATCATATTTGATGGTGCCGACATGCAAGTCGGCTGGGTTGCAGCGTGATCAACACTAAGCGTTATGAGGGCCTGGAGAGCCAGGCGCAGTAGCCAAGATGCGTGGGATAAACACAAGAGTGAGCCGTAGATCGTCGATCGTAGCACATGACGCATATATGCTGGGTAAACGCAGCTATAGCAGAGTATTGATGCAGCAAAAGTCCGTAGACTGTATGTAAAGAGCTGCAGTGGTAACGCACGGCAATGCAGGATAGTAGTGGGCATCGCATGTGGGCGTTTAGGCTTTGGATACGTTTTCTTCTGGTGTATTCACCAGTTCAATGACGGCTTGCGAGCCATGAACGCGCTCACGTGCACCTAAGCGACGCAGCAAGTTTGTACCTATAATGTAGGTTGCCTTATGCGAGTAGGCCAAGGTACGCTGCTGTTTAGTTGGTGTGATGCTGACAGGGTGGTGTGGTAGATGCAAGAGGAGCCATCAACAAAACACGCGTTCGAGCAGACTGGCGTCACGATCGCGTCTGTAAACACCACACTGTTCTCTGTCCGGCCCGCTAGCTGCTCGCGATACTTTTCGGCGCCCCTGCTGTATGCACGGGCCTGCATGTATTGCTATGACAGTCCCGCAAAACAATCTCAAAGAACAATTAGCCTGGTACCGAGCAAACATTCTTTCTCGACCGGCCTCGGCGCAGAGCCACGAGTTGCTTGCACAGTTGCGCGAGGATCACGCGCAAGTGCGCAAGTCATGTGCGGACAAAAGCACCAAGCGCTCTCAGAGTGCAGCGCGGCGCAGTACTCCGCCTGCAATGACTACGGCCACGCGTGGGTCCACTGGGAACGAAGCTGTTGCCATGAATGACTTGGCACAGCAGGCCGAAGAGTGCGCAATTGAGGCCCACAAGGTAAAAGAATACTAGACGGGTTTTATCCATGTCGCTGGCTAACCACCGCTTGCAGACCACGCCAGAGACATCTAGCTATTTTGTTGCTTCATCCGCAGGTGCGACAGCACAGCGGAGGAATAGTAAACGTGCGGCAGAGACTACGACATTGGATAGCATGCACTTTACCTCAAATGCTGATTCCGGACGTGCTACCAAATTGGCGCGAAGAAAGGACAGCGCAGGTATAGCAACGGCTGCCGGTAAGCAGATGAAGCGTACCGACAGTATATCGGCTATTCCAGCTTACCTGTGCATCACCAGCTACGCCTCGTCAATCCGCTGCACATCGCAGTGCACACATAGATACACATCTACTGGGCTGCTCGCCGCAGTACGCGTTTACAATTCCAGATGATGATGAAGCGCTAGTTGACACTATTGGAGACTATGGGCCTCGTACCGGCGCACAAGCGGTAAATCAGAGCGCGTCACGACCAGCAGGAAACGGCCAGTATGGTCGTAGCACAGCTGTAACCGAGGATGACGAGTTTGCCATGTTTGATGCAGATGCAGAGCAGCTGGCGGAAATGCCACTGGTAGGATTATCGTAGATGATACAGTTGATTAATGTGTTTGGCATGATCTGTATGGCTTATCGTTTATACTACTACAGGATGACGCTATACACCCTTTGGACGCTGGCAGAGTTACCAACGAGGCACTAGTAGTGCCACCCAGGGGTACTAGTATTGTCTCTGGAATGCGCACATTATCGATGGAACGGATTGGGTCAGCCTCATCTTCCAGCAATCTACAGGGCAAAAGTACGGATGATGAAGAAGGCGAGCTGAATGCACTCATCTCTCAACGACAGCGGATAAGCGATGAGATTTGTGAGGCAGAAGATGAGATTGAAGAAGGCAACAGCGAAGCGACAGCCAAGCTTGCTCAGCTAAAGGCAGAGCGGTGAGTGCTACGAAAGAGGTTGATGCGAGCAGCATAGGCCAATGCTAACGGCAGTATTTAGAGCACGTGTGAAGCAGCAAATTAGTGCGCTAAAGGCTAAAGCAACGAAGGGCTGTGCAGATTCTGGATTGTCGCCTGCTGCCCATGGTATGCCGGACGCGATATGTCCGCCGACTAGCTTTGCTGTAGTCAATCAACCTGTTCTAGCTGTACATAACGACACAGCAGAAAGCACGGATGCTGTGGTAGCTGGTGACAGTGCTGCGGACAATTTGGACGCCGTGTTTGACGATTGTCTGTGGGATGCTGACTGGGCGGATGACGATGACATTACCGTAATCATGGAAAGCCCACGAGCTTCAGATAGCACTATGCAGAGCGTGCAACCGCTACGACCATCGCCACAGTCGCCACCACTACCGCCACCACGACCGGAGTCGCCAAATTTTGGCGAGCTGGACATTCCGCAGGAGGATCTGATGGCATTTCTCGACGATGATGAGGCGCTACTTCCAGCGGACAATGCCATCAGACACGATTACTCATTTCCTCAGCGTACAGATACGTCTGGAGCCGATGATATGGCATCAGCGGCAATTTCGCGAGATTCGGCAAACGAGCACTCGCTAGCTCGACCAGTGTCGCCACCACTGTTGCCAATTCGAGATTCTCAGCAACGACAAGCTCATCACGCTCAACAGGATGCATCTGGCATGGACCATCCGTGGTCACGCGATGTGCGCAAAGCGCTTACTCAGGTCTTTGGCCTGGAGGACTTTCGCTGCAACCAGCTTGAATCCATCAACGCAACGCTGGCTGGGCGCGACGTGTTTGTGCTGATGCCCACAGGCGGTGGCAAAAGTCTGTGCTACCAACTGCCAGCCGTCGTTGGGTCTGGCTCCACGCGTGGACTCACCATTGTCGTGTCGCCGCTGCTCTCACTAATGCAGGATCAGGTGCAACGCTTGGTCAGCCTAGGTATTCCTACGCTGTGTATCAACGGCAACATGGATGCCGCTCAGCGACGCTTTTCGTATTCCGAGGTGTTTAGGCACGATCTGCGTGCAAAGTTGCTTTACGTTACGCCCGAAATGATGTCCAAGAGCCCCAAATTTCAGGAGGCGCTAGATCATTTGCACGGCCAGCAGAAGCTGGCACGTTTTGTGATCGATGAGGCACACTGTGTTAGTCAATGGGGACACGACTTTCGCCCCGACTACAAGCTGCTTGGTGATTTGAAGAAGCAGTATGCGGGCGTGCCAATGATGGCGCTGACTGCGACGGCAAACGCCAAGGTGCAAATGGACGTGCTGGAAAACCTAAACATGCGCGGCTGTGATGTCTTCTCGCAGAGCTTCAATCGCACCAACCTGTATTACGAAGTGCGTCCAAAGAAGAAGAATCTGCTGGCCGACATTGATGCATACATTACCGCTAGCCATGCGGGCCAATCCGGCATCATCTACTGCACCTCGAAGCGCAACTGCGAAGATGTGGCTGAAAAGTTGCGCACAACGTATGGCCTGCCCGTTACACACTATCATGCGGGCCTGGACAAGGAGGAGCGCTCCAAGGTTCAAAGCGACTGGCAGGCAGGCCGTGTTTTGGTGATCGTGGCCACCATTGCGTTTGGCATGGGCATTGACAAGCCAGACGTGCGCTTTGTCATCCACTACTCCATACCAAAGTCGCTTGAGGGCTACTACCAGGAGACAGGTCGCGCCGGGCGAGATGGCCAGCCGGCCGCCTGCGTCCTGTTCTACAGCTATGGCGACAAGAAGACGCACGAGTTTCTCATTGACCAGGGTGATGGCGACTTTCGCTTGAAGGCACTGCAAAAGGCCAATCTCCGCCAGGTCATTCAATATTGCGAGAATATGACAGACTGCCGACGCATGCAGGTGCTGGCATACTTTGGCGAGCGATTTGATCCAGCGCAGTGCCACAAAACATGTGACAACTGCCGCGCCAATCTCAAATTCGAATCGCGCGATGTGACGGCGGATACGCAGCGCGTTATAGAACTCGTTGAGCAGCTGTCAGGCGCCAAACATACGCTGCTTCAGTTTGTCGACATATTTCGCGGTGTGCGCAGTGCCAAGGCCAAGTCTAGTGGGCACGATCGCGCACGGAATTTTGGCGTTGGCAAATCGTATGCCAAAACGGACGCCGAGCGTCTATTCCGTATGCTTGAGCTGAAAGAGGTGTTGCAGGAGAGGAATCAGGTGTCCAGGCAGGGCTTTATCATGTCGCATCTAGTTTTGGGCAAATTCGCTCGGCAGGTGATGGACGGCACCAAGCAGATCATTCTTCCCTGGCTTGTAAATGTGAGTCTTTCTGCATTCCATGGAGCGGTCCTGATTGCTGACGCTGCTGTAGGGTGGCAAGTCCGCTCGTCAGCACGCATCTGCACAGGCGCGCCCCGTGTCTGGAATCAATCAGTGGGTGGCTAGCAACCCAGCAGGGTCCAAGAACAATACACGGCGCGCTGTACCAAACGCAGCCGTGGCGCCGACTGCGGCCGGTGCGGCGAGTACACCTGCGGAACTACAGCGCCATTGTCTACAGGAACTGAAGAAGCTGCGCGATCAGGTAACGCCCGTGTGTACGCAGTGCACTTTAATTTGATAACCAGAATCCTTGCTGTGTGACGATTTGTAGATATGCGCTGAGCGCAGTATTCAGCCAGCATCGGTGTTTACCGATGTCATCCTTTCTCGCATGGTAAGTACGGCAAACTCATGTAGCATTTGGTGTACTGACAACCTCCACTGTTGCCTTGCATGTATAATCATACTATCCAGGCGGCACAGAAGCCAGGATGTAGGTTATCGCATGGCTATGGAAGGGCACGGGGTCATACTTACCGAGCGTAGCAATTGTCGAGATGCTTGGTATAGCAGGTGTTACAGAAGAAAAATACAATCGCTACGGAAAGCAATTCCTGGATGCTACCAAGCGATTTGCAAACAAAATGAAAAAATCGGCGCAGGGTTCAGCTGCCATGCAGTGCAAGTTTCATTGGTATGCGCGCACTTTGATCGCCGCTAACATCTGATCGCATGCACTCTCTAGTGGGCCAATATGTGTTTGAAAGCACTGGCGATGCGTTTGCCGCAAACACGTCATCCTCCGCACGAAGAAGTGCCTCCAATACCGCACGTCGCGGCGCAGGAAGAGCAACAGCAGCTAGAAACGGTACCTCTTCTGCTGCCGCCACCTCTGCCAATTCAGGGAGTAGTCGCGGCCGAGGTGCCAAAGCTGCGCGTGGGCGAGGCGGTCGTGGTGGCAGTGCTGCACCGGCTGCCAACAGCTTGATACGACCAGTGAAGCTTAACGTGCGCCGGTAGCCACGTGTCCTTTGTCGTTGCGCAACTGTCGCTTGTTTATTAATACACTCACTCCAGTTAGACCGTTAAGCGTCGGTAATACCCATGAACGCGTCAGCACATGCCCAATAGCAGGGCGTAGCGTTGCGAGCAAGCGTGGGTTCATCTGCAGAGCGCGATAGCAGTATAAGCAATTATATGCGTGCAGCTCAAATACCAGGCGTGCGGCGCTTACCAGTGACACGGAAGCGGCGTGGTGCGCTAAATAGACTCACGGCCGGTGGACGAATCACGTAGCGGCGGCTAACTACACCACGCTTCATCAAATCCTCCAGCAGATCGGCCAGCTCTGCATAGCTCAGCGCAGGACCCAGCTGGCGGTGGAGGTCCGACTGAGAACGATTGGCGATGGCAGTCCGCGATGTTAGCGCCCACTGTTTGGCCCAAAGTTGGATGCGCTTACCTCCTGGATGCCAGGCTTTTGCATGATCGCTTGTACGACCGCCTTGCGGCATTTGTAGAAGATGTCGCCGTTGCAATTGCCGCGTATATCATACCATGAGCGTGGCGGCACCAGCCTGTCCGCACTCGGCACATTGCGTCCAGTCTCTGTAAGTGTAGGAACCATCCAAAGTTTGCGGTGTGCCCAAATCACATAGCGACGAGTGTCGACACCAACTGCGACGATCGCCTTGCTATGCTCAAGAGCGCCAATAGCATCTAGTAGCTGCGCACTCGTAATAGTCTCGTCCAAAAGGGTTTCCTGTGATATGGCACACCTTGAGTATTTGACTCGCGCATACAACTGTTGTTTGCGTTTACCTTGATTTCAATGAGCGTCTTTCCAAACTCTCCAGCGGCATCTAGTGCCTGTAACACCTGTGCACAAACATCTACACTGCTAGAAGTCGCAGGTGCGGTCTGTGTGCGTCCGCGGGACATTTCTGCCGTGTAGCTGTGACCTGCAAAACAAGACTTTGCTGATTCGGCACAGCCGGCCACGGTCACAGTTGTCTCTGCGCGACATATGCCATCAGCGCTTTGTTTTGGTAAATGCGCCAGTCATCATACTCTATTTCTACGTACCGATGGGCCTCTCGGGATAGCATAATGCTTCATTGCTTGTGCCTATGGTGAGAGACGGCGTGGCAGAGATCTGGGCAAATTCAAGCACACCAGGTTAGCTTTGTCGATTTGGGTGCTTTGTTTGCCCGTACCTGACCGCATGCTAGTGTGCTCAAGAATGCCATGACATATCCGTTGGGCGGGAAGCCGATAGGGACGGATAGCGCTTGCAGCGTTTGGTAGGCTTCTGTGGCTTCTTCAAAAACGTGTGGCACGTAGCTACCCTCTAGGATGTTGCGATGTCTGTTGAGCAGCGTGTGCGGAGCACAATTGTAAGAGCGTACGGCAGAGTGCAGATACTTTTGCACGGCTTACTTTTCGGAAAGCGTAAAGCTGCGTCCAGGCACATTGCGCCCCGATTGTCCGTAGCGCGTACGAATTACCGTGCCAGCTTCGTAGCTTTGCATCACAGCGCGGCTGACCATTTCATCGCCATTGCCTGGGTCCGAAAATGCCATGAGGATATTGCGTGCACCAAGTGGCTCGTACTTTTCGTCTTTGGTCAGCAGGACCATCTATACATGTTGTAGGTGGATAAGCAACCGTTGCAATCTGGTGTCCGAATAATCCACGAAAAGCTTCCGCTCACCTTTAGCGCCGCTCGTGTAAGACCAATTACGCGGGTATCCAGGTTTGCATCGCCGCTATAGCTTGTGGGGTATCTTGCGTTCTCGTTCAGTAGACATAAGTATGGCAGGCTCAGGTGTGCACGATGGCGTGCTGCCAGCGTGAAAATGTTGTCCAGTATGTTGTCCACGCGAATGATCGTTTCTGTTCCGCGCGCACACGGGACGAGGCTGTATTTGCTTTGGGCCTCCTTGAGCGACTGCGGCAGCTCTGCCACCTCGGTTGAGCCGCGGCTACCGCGCCATAGCGTGCAATATATTAGCAAAAAGGTACTGCCGCATGCTGCTGCTGCACTTACACTGGCTCGCTCTCCGAAATGCTGCAGAAAAAGTCCACCTGCTTGAGAAACTCTTCGTTGCCTGCATTTGCATCTGGCCAAACCTGGCTTGGTGCGAGTATACCACGGGATTGACCGATAGCATGCACGCTGGGCCAGCGGGCTGTAAGATCATTCAGTCGATCGATTGCTGCAGGATGTCGCTGCAGAACCAGTGCACGGCGCCGACAGACGTCGCCGACCTGGCCGGGTATGGCAGCAGCAAGCTTGACCCATGAAACCTTGCCAAGATCAAGTGTGCGCCGGACCACTATAGCGTGCAAAAGCCGGTCATCATCGTCTGCATTCCAAGGCAACTTGCGGCGGTGTACTATCTTTCGTTGCGGCAAAGACTCTGCGGTATCTGCACCCTCGCCTGCCGGTGCTTCGGCAGCCCGCATCAAATGTTGCAGATGTGCCTGCCGGTTTCGCGCAATACGGCGGCGACTCAGGCTAGCCAACACACCCAGACTTTCCTCTCCACCTGCCGTAACGGACGCACCAGCGTGCCGTGTCTTGCGCCGCACACGGCGCTTCTGGGACCGCTGTAGCAGCCGTGCATGTTTGTCCTCAATGTGGCTGTAGTAAGCACGTACGCGTGCAGTGGACAAATTCAGCGACGCGGCAATCTCCTCGCAGCGCGCCGTGTCCAGCAGTGGCGTACGGCCTACTTGCCGATCAATGTATGCGTTGAGCACAGCGCGCTGCTCCAGCGTAAAGTGTAACGTGCGCACCCAGTTGCGACGCTCCACCACAAATGCCAAACGATCGGATGGAGATGTTTTGAGCGGCACGCGACGGCGACGCTTGCGTAGCGGCTTGCCTTCACTATCCCGCGGAATATCCTCGAACGGCTGATCGAGCATGGTGGGGATGTGCAGTGCTAGATACTGCACTTCATCCCAGAAACGCATGGCATCCGTCACAGTGCGCAACGCCACCTGCCGCAATATCGGACGGTCTGGTCCAGGCGCACTGTAGTCATGCATGGGTGCGCGTGGGCATATCTCATAGATGGGGTAGAGCACGAGACGTGCGCGTTCCGCATCAATCTGTTCCAGCGGCACCAAAGTATAGTCGGCCGTCAACGGGCGCACCAGCTCCATATCAGTGAGAATCTCTAGCAAGCGGCGAAACTGTACACGAAAGCTGGTGTTTGTGCCAAATAATTCCCGGCGCATTGCCACATCCAGCGAGGCCAGCGTACAGTTGTTGGCGCCCGGCGTATCAACGAGAAAACGCTCCAGAAGCTCGCTACGATGCCCGTGGCCAATGGCCTTTAGGTAGAGACCCAGCGGCAGTTCGCTGAACAAAGTCGTGGTGTTGATGACCCGCGCAGGATCAAGTGTAGACTGACAGAGCTCGGTAAGCTCCGTGCCAGCACCTTCTTCGCTGCGTCTGACAACCAGATCTATAAAGAACAGATGTAGCTCCTTGGCACGCATCATCCTGCGCCGCGACCAGCCATAGCGGCCGGCGATGTACGTCCACCGCTCCTCCGCATTAGGCTCTCCTTGAACAGTCTCGGATCTGCCCGTGGTACCACGAGGTGTCTCGCTAGCACCGCTAGCACCAGCATCAAGACGGTCAACATGAGCATCGATACGGCGTACTTTACGAACATTGGATCCTGTGCTGCGAAGGACCACGTCGTGCTGCAGCGCGCGTATGCAATCCTTGACGACTGCCGAGTTTGGATCCACGCTTGGAAGCAGGTAAAGTGTGCGCCGATGCACTTCACCCGACAACAGCGGTACACTGACGATCAGCTTGCGCAGCTTCCCCTCACTCTCTAGCGAAGTGCCGGTGCGCTGGATAGTTTTTCTATCAATCTTGAAACTACTGCTCTGTCCGGATGTTGCAAGCCATTCCTGATAGCGATCCACCATTTCCGTCTCGATGATAACCTTGGCCTCGTTGAGGATGTCGAGTATGATGGCCTTTCGCTTGTCCACGGTAATATTGTTGACACCATGCATAATGCTGTGTCCGTGCTGCTTGCGTGGCGTTTGCGATGGGCTGGTGACTGCAACTAACAGCCGCAACAAGAGTACATGTCGCAATGTTACTAATGGTGCTGGACAGTGCGTGCGCATGTGCATTACTTACGCGTGGGTTGGCCAAAGGCAGTGTCGCTGGCTGTAGCACTGTCGCCTACACTCTCCGGTAGCACATCCACCTGCATAGGTTGCGGCTTGGCGCTGTGCTCCGCATCACGAATAGATTGGGCATTCTGTTGAGTCGACGTTGTTGCCGACGTGTCTTGGCGCGAAGCGTTGCCTTTAGGCGCTGACGAAGATATCGGGCTGAATGTTACTGTGTCGAGCTGAGTTGCACCTGCTTGCTTACTTGGCTGTGCATTCACCGGCACACCTTCCTGGTTGCGAAATGCCTCATAGCCAGCGGGTGAAAAGTAGCGATAATGCCGCTGTCGGCCAACAAACTCGACTGCGCGCACAATCGGCTGCGCGTTGACGGTATCCTTGGTGTTGTGCAGGATATCCAAAATACGATGCACCAGCCGTAGCCCTGGAAAGCTTATCAGCGGGCGAAGCTCCTAATGTTGCGCCGAGTGTTAGTACAATGCGGAGCATTGGCGCAAGCTATTTTCGATGTGTACCTGTGTGGTCATGCCCTTGCTCCCAGACGCATAAATGTGCCGTAAGAGTTGAATGTCGGGCGAGTGCTGGATTGCCATGCCAATGGTATCTGATTCAGCATGCATCTCTACAGGCGCTGGTTGTTTCGAAACTAGCAGGAGATGGCGCGTATCAACGTTGGGTTAGCAATAAGCTAGCAACGCGCATCTACCGCATTTGCGCAATCGCTTACCTGTGTCTGATGATGTGACAATGTACGGTCGCAGCAGGCGTACGCATCTGTCAAAGCCCTGCCCGTCTGGGCGCGCCACGTTCACCTTTTCAATGTAACCCTTCAGGTCCATGTACACGATCGTCCGTGTAAACCAGCGACGACTGGCCGGATCATCGGCGCTGGCCAACTGGTTTGTGCCGACCATTCGTGGTACAGTTGGTTAGCACAGCAATGATACGCCTATGCACGCTTGGCGAGTGGTTTGCGCATACCAGAGCCTTGCGCAAATCATGTATGTGCAGAATTTGGCCGTTTGCCTTGGATAGAAAATCGGTGATGCCCTGGCGAATAAGGTCCGTCTGAAGATTGTCTTGAGCTTGATTGCTTAGCAACGCCCCTGCAAATGCAGCCAAGTAGTCATCGGCCGACTGGCCGCCGCCCTTGCTCTTTTGAGTGGCAATCAGCAATGCGCGATACGAGTCGTTACGGTGGGCAAAGCGCTCGTGCAAGCATAGGTTGGTGCTGCTCTTGCCGTACACTACGGCCACCTTTTTTCTGTATGTTTGCGTAAGTACAGCGCTTCCGCAGAGTGCAGGCAGACGACGACGCACATCAAATCTAGGCTGGTGAGCTGCTTGACCATGTGGAACACCGACTGCGGCCCAATCTTGAGCTCTTTGGCCAGCTCAATCTGGGTGATGCCACGCTCACGCCGCCTGGTCGTCGTCTCCAAGAGTCGCCAGATCGCATCTGTAATCATCGTTGACTAACTCGCGTGGTAATGTCAGCATGGCACCGCAGACAACCATGCCGGCAGTCAGTCGCCCACTTGCCTCACATCCATTCGTAATCAGCCGGCGGCGATAGTCGTAGCTGACAACTAAGCGTGGCGGCACTCTATCGGCACCAGTGACAGGTGCTGTTGCCGTTGTCGTTGCTACTACAGCCGCCTCGGTCTTTTTCTGTTTATCCATCGTCAGCATTGGCTTGTGCCCTTTTCTAGCATACTGCTGCGCGTACTTGCCGATTTACGACCGCCCTTCTTAGCCGGCTGGCTAGTCTGACCCGACTCGCCAGCCGTGGCAGCCTCCGCTACGGAAACATGCGGTTGCGCGACAAGCATCTTCCACAGATAGGTCTGCATCGGCGCATCCATTACAGGCAGTGTGCTGGCTGGGCTATGCGCAGCCATGTAGGCCATCGCAAACTCCCACACGCGCTCTGCTTCGCTGCCTAAGTGACAAGTAGTACGTCATGCTGTCAGCTGCGCGTCACCCGTTGACGCGTTCTCGCCACTGCCGCTACCATTTGCACCGTCATAGGCAATTTCGTCCAGACAGTGCGCCACCAGGTCGTCCATGGCCCAGCCCTGCTCTTCTTCGTCCAGCACACCGGTGACCTTCATGGCGCTGGTCGTGGACGTGTTTGCGTGGGTGCGCGTGGGTTTGATTAGGCGGTTCGCTCGCCGCGTTGCCGTGTGCGTGTGTCGTGGCGCTGCGAAAGAGGAAGCGGCGAGACAGTTGTCAACATTAAACCCCAACCTTTTTTTTACTGGGCGTGCGTCCATTGCTCTCTGCGCATTCGCTCGCTCCGTTCCGGTCGCTTCACCCTTCTCCGCGGTGCCTGCGTCGCCTCTTGTGCGATCGGACCGTCACGCAGCATGTCCAGCGACCTTGACACGTAGGTGGCCGGCTGTCTGCTGGGAAAAACAGGTGCCTTGGTTCACAGCGACTGTAGGCAGATCCAGCGGCTGCGGCGATGCGAGCTCATCTCGGAAAAGGAGGTGCATCAGCTATGCGATAAAGCCTGCGAGATTCTCATCCAAGAAAGGTACGATGACTGCGCTGGAGCAGTGGCTAGCCTAGGCTGACCGTGTCGCAGCAATGTACAACGAATTGACGCGCCAGTGACGGTAAGCAGCCGCTGTGACCGTTGCTACATCGCCAGCGGTCACCTAGCATGGACCGCACCGCTTATGCCATGCGGCGGCGTAGATTTGCGGTGATATTCACGGCCAGTTCCATGACCTCATCGAGCTGTTTCGCGTAGGCGGTGAATGCCCCGAAACCAACTATTTGTTTATGGGTACGTGCATACAGGGTGGCACATGTGCCTGATGCCACGCCTAATGGCGTGTCTAGGCGATTTCGTCGACCGCGGCTTCTACAGTGTGGAGACATTTCTGCTACTGCTGGCGCTCAAGGTAAGCCGCTATGCTGCTGTCGACGGGTGGTCGCCAAGCGCAAGGGAACAGCGCTAATGTAGTCGGCCATGTAGGTGCGCTATCCGGATCGGATTACGCTGATCCGCGGCAATCATGAGAGCCGCCAAATCACGCAGGTCTACGGTTTCTACGACGAGTGCATGCGCAAGTTCGGCTCGGTGGACGTGTGGCGTCACTGCTGCGACGTGTTTGACTATCTCACGCTGGCGGCGGTCATCGATGACCGTGTGCTCTGCGTGCATGGTGGACTCTCGCCAAAGATCACGCGGCTAGACCAGGTCGGCATGGCGCTGACTAAAGCGTAGACGCGTGTAGGCATGGGCACTGACACGAAAGCACGCCCGTAGATTCACTACATTGACCGCAAGCAGGAAGTGCCGCATGACGGACCCATGTGCGATCTGCTCTGGTCTGATCCGGAGGACATCTCCGGCTGGGCCTCTAGCCCGCGCGGAGCCGGCTACCTCTTTGGTGGCGATGTTGCCGCCATGGTAAGCAGCGGCAGCAGCGGCAGTAGCAGCAAAAGTGCGCCAACATGCTTACCCCGGCGGATGACCACGTTGTCTAGTTTCTGCAGGTGAATGATCTCCACATGATAGCCCGTGCCCATCAGCTGGTCATGGAGGGCTACAAGAGCATGTTTGATGACACCGTGGTGACAGTCTGGTCTGCGCCCAACTACTGCTACCGGTCAGTGTTCAGAGTTGTCGGTCGATCAGTAGACGCGTTGGCTGACGCTGCTGCTACTGTTGCTGCTGCGTAGATGCGGTAATGTGGCTTCGATCTTGGCTTTTGACGACCATCTCAATAAGGAGGTGCTATTTTTCACCGCAGCCACGCAGGCAAGTATGCTCCAGCGCGGTGTCTACGTGATCTTTGCTAAGCCTGCACCCTTGCATATCGCTAGGATAATGCTTCGACCCTGCCTTCGCGCGCACCCGCACTCGACTATTTTTTGTAATGGCAGGGGCGGCAGTCCTGCGTTCCTATTATTGTTTAAAACGGTACTTCCTGTACTGGTGCAGCGCTGCGGCTATTTTGGCGATGCCAGTGACGCATGATTACCTCTGGTCGATCTTGGCAATGATGTGGCTGAGAGAGTGCGGTGTGTGTACAGTCACCGGAAATAGAAGCACATAAGACGCCGCGCTCGCCACCGGATGCGCCCGTCACCTGACAACTTTTCGTTCTTCTTGCTCAGCTCGCCACGTTGTATGCGCTTACCCTCCGAAACGCAACGCCACCGCCTGTTCATGCATTGACCGTTTGTTTATTTCCCTGTCCTTTCGCCGCCATACTACTGCCGTTGACGGCCTAGCCTCTGCATTCACCAACACCTGTTGCATACCCGCTTCCTTTCCGTCTGTGTCATTGCGGTGGCTGCACCGTAGTGTCTCTTGCACTCGACTGTCGACGCTAGCAGCGACAACGACAACGACGAAGACGACGACGACGACGGTCATTTGTCCACCCGGTAGTACTCGCACGCTTTCGTACGCTTTTGTACATTGCCAACTTTTGTAACGTACGACAGCGTGGGGCTCGCACAAAGTGACGCTCTGGACGCTACGCCATCATGAGTGGCATGGTGGCCTTTGTACTTGGCGCCGTCGTGGGCGCCGTGCTGTGCGTGGCCTACACGCAGTGGCAGGCAAACCAGGAATCACGGTGCGTGGGCGGAGCTGAACGCCTTGGCTCGCAGGTCGGGTGTTTAGGCGGCTGGCTATGACGCAAAGCTAACCGGTGACGGCGACACACGCACAGCCTGGAGCGACGACCGTTGTTGCGGCGAACCACCAGCGGTGCTACGGGCCGATCGGATGCGAGCGAAACACACACACGGCCACGCTCGCCGCCCGCGCACACGTCGTGGTGGTCGTCGCGCTTCTTTCGGCGGCCGGTGCGACCGCGTCTAGACCCCGCATCCATCTCCGCGCCGCTGCATGCGCCCATTGTCGGCTCCTACCTGCCGCTGCTGCAGAGCATGTCACGCCCACCGCCGTTGCCGGCGCTCAACGATGCAGGCGCGCGCTGGGAGGAATACGGTCGGAAACGCGAGCTGGCTCGTTCGGTGTTGCACCATTTGACCAACGAGCCGCCGCTAGGGCGCCACTTGCGCATGGCGGTGCGTGCTGTGCTGCACCTGGCCCACATCAGCCCGGAAGCAATGGCGATCGGCACGGTAGTGCAGGCGGAGGACTGGAAAGGTGGCGGCGGCAGCGTCTTTGCGCCCGAGCACGTAGTGCCCAGTGACGCCGACAGCTCCAACGATGACGAGGGCAAGCTGGGCGGCCGGGAAAAACGCCGCCACAGCACTTCCACACGCCAGCTGTTTCCTCAGCTGGTGCGGTCGCAGACGACGCCCATGGCGATGCAGTCCACCATGCACACGCGCAACCGCTCGGAGCAGCTGTACCTACCGGTAAGACCACCGCCGCTCGGCATGGGACCCGCACCATGCGGCGCTATACGCTGCGCACACATTGTGTTTCCGCATGTAGAAAGGGGCGCCGCCGCTATAAACAAACTAATCCCCCTGACGCGCTGTGCTAACACAGTCTCAGGAGAACGTCATGGAAGAGCCGGATGCGATGAGTGATGCGTCGGGCCTGTCCGACGAGGTAACCCGTCAGCGCAGCCGTGCCAACACAATGCCGCTAATCGGACGGAAGCACTCGGACCCGGAGCTGCTGGAGGCCATTGCCCGAATTCACGCCAGTGATCTGTAAGTGACGCCATGCGCCAATAGCTGGGAAGCCTGGCGTTGTGCTAATACCCGGTATGTAGAATGGGCCGAGACAGTGTCGTCACCATGCAGCCGGCCACCACACCCCGCCCCACTCGTGTGGCAAGCAACGCATCGACCATGTCGGCATATCGCGACGAGGACGCCTTGGCCAGCCGGTGGAATACTGCGGTACTTGTGGCTGCGCCGCATCTGGAGACCAGCGGCGGTCATGATGCTCCGATGCTTCAGAAACAGCCTGAGGCACACAGCTCCGCTGCCCACAACGGCCCGTATGCCGCCATGTACGCCCACCGCAGAACACCTTCACATCCGGTGGACGATCTGTGTCTGAGTGATGGCGAGCATACGACAACTGTCACTGCTGGTGATGCAGTTGGCGCTTTGGACGAGAAACAGCTGCGAGAATCTCTGGAAGCGCTGCAGACCCGTAAGCGCAGCCGTCGCCGTGGTGACCTGCTTTCGGCGCTTATGGACATGTCGGTGGTTGACTCGGACAGCGGCAGCACCGATGCGGTCGGCGCAGCGCGCGATGACGACAGCATCAGTCAGGCGAGCACGCACCGTCGCAACCGCAGCAGCGTACTGACATCACCAGGCGCATCACGGCCAACGTCTTCCATTTTTGATACAGACGTGTCCTTTTACACCCCGGCCGAAACACCCAGCGCTACGGTACGCGAGCGCGGTACCGAGACGGAAGACGCAGACTGCGCTGCGCACTTGAGACACCGGGAAGGCGTGAGTCGTACAGCCTACACGCTACCCAACACACCGGTTCGCTTAGCACCTCCGGCGCTGGGGCGTGCGGCTAGTACGCGGCATCGACGCACGCTGTCGCGTGTGGGGTCTGGCGTCCAGCTGGAAAACAGCTTTTTTGCCACGGAGCATGCGCATGAGTGGCACGTGCCAGGATACGGTCGCGTGCGGTTTGTTGATCACGCGCCACAAGTATTTGCCGAACTTCGGCGCCATTTTGGCTACACACTTGCAGAGCTCGATGAAGCGCTACGCGATCCGTTTGAGCGCGTCACCAAAACATCGGGCAAGTCTGAAGCCATCTTCTTTGCTACGTGCACCGATCAGGATGGTTATCGGCGCCGCCTGCTGCTCAAAACGCTACGCGGAAGTGAGCCGGAGGACCTCAAGGCGTTTTTGCCGCGTTATATGGAGCATGTGCGCCGTTACCCGGACACTCTACTTCCACGGTACCTAGGCATGTTCACGTTCGAGCGACCACTGGCACCCTCAAGCAATGCGTACATGCGTAACGCAGCTGCTGCCAACAAATCGCCGCATGCCTCCACCACCGGAGTGGCAGACACATCGGCTGCTGCGGCAGCGGCCGCCGCAGTTGCCGCTGCCGCCGAGGCTACTACTGCCGAGAAAGCACGCCAGCGCCCAGGCGAGCCGATCCCGATGCCCACGCTGGACGAGAGCTTTCCCATGCGCATGACGCTTGTCCTTATGGCGGATGTATTCGATACGCCACTGCCCATCCACGAGCGTTACGACTTTAAGGGCTCTACGGTTGGGCGTCACACACTGCCACTAGGCACTGCCGGTGCCACGGAAGATGTCAGCCGCGTGACACTGAAAGAGCTGGACTTTCGCCATCGCGTGCTTTGCGGCCGTGCACACAACTTTCACATGGGAGAGCGCGGTCGCCACAAGCTACTGCGCCAGCTGGAAATTGATACAAAGCTGCTGCGCGAGTTTGAATTCATGGACTATAGGTAGGCGATGACAATGTGGTGCGGATGTAACACTGTCGAACCAAGCACTTACGTTGCGCGTTCATAGTGTTCTCATTGGCGTGCATCGTGGTGCTCGTGGCAGCGTATCAAAGTCACTTGTCTCGCAGCGCACACAGGAGATGACATACAGCCTGTCACGACCATCTACAAGTCACTCGCACCGGCCACCACCGCGGTCTTCATCCAGCGTTGGCACGCATACGACGTTGGGCGCGGAGCTCGACGCGCGCAACGACCGTGACGATACGCCGCAGTCTCGCTTAATCTCGTTCCTTTCAAACTTACTGCGCCCCGCATTGGGCGGCCCAGCTGTCAACGCTGCTACGGGTGACGGATCATCTCGTGCCTTTGACACAGATTTGGAGCGCGGGTCGGCAACAAACACGGTCGCCGACGCGTACGATGCTGTATCGTTCTGGTGCGAGGGTATTCCATCACGCGGCCTGCCCAACCACGAACTCTACTTTATCGGGCTGATTGACGTATTGCAGCGGTACACGTTTTTCAAGAAGCTTGAGCGTGGTATCAAAGGCGCTAACGCTCATCTACGCGTGGCTGTCGACACCACAACCATTTCGGCGCGTGATGGACACAACGGCGCTGACAATCCAACCAACCCGCTGGCCGACGCTAATGACAATTCGCGCCGCATGCTACTATCCTCTACCTGGTCAAACGCCATGTCGGTGCGCGACATGTTTACGTTGGAACGAGAAGAGCACTCGGTTGAAGAGCCGGGCCGCTATGCGGAACGCTTGCTCGATTTTGTCCGCACCGTGATCATGTGATGTGTATATCTTTATCCTGCATTTATCTCCACGCTACTGCCTCTAGCCTATATGCATGTACCATTTGCGAAAACACTTTTCAATGAACGCTTATCATAATGGTGTATTTGCGGCGCTTGATGACAACGCCATAGTATCATGTGGATACACAGGATATGGCCAGCGAGCGGTCCGGTACCGCGTGCCATTCGTGTCCAAGCGCGTCACGTACGCTCAGTCGCACATGAAGCACCGCACCGTCTGCGCCGGCCAAGGCAGGCACGGCTAGTTTGCACTCGAATTGGCTGTCTTCCAGTGGTGTTTCGCAGCGCAGCGGCATAGACGTCTGCCTCAGTGATTTGGCAGCGCCATCGCGCGTCCAGCACACCGCTAGCGGACCGTTCATGTACTGTTCGCGGCCCCAGAGTCTGTCGCAGTAATCGCCACTGCGCGGCTCTCTCCATGGTGTGGCAGCGTGCACTATAGTTGCTTCGACTACCACCGAGTCGAAAGAATGGGCTAAACGTTGCATAGCATAAGCGGTTGCTCATGGTTACTGCATGGCAATGTCAGCACTTACCGGGAAATTGATGAACAGGAATACGGCCGCCGACACGAAGAAAGGTGCAAGCGCCGACTGGAATGCGAATTGGCTGCGTAATGGGATCCATCTAAACAAAGAATCGCGTGAGTAGTAAATCACGCCCAAGATGAGCTGCTAGCTTACCTCCACAGTCACCTCCTTGCACTCACGAAAGAAGTGCACTGGTATGGGCATAACTAGCAGGTCCTATTTGGAAGCAACGTAAATGACAGAGCCAGCACAGCTTCATCTCACAGCTATGGCTATCTACCCGCAAAAATTCCAGATCTATACGATGTCCCATGGTGTGTGTGCCCAATGCACGGCCAACTCTAGCTAGCCAGGAAGAGTCTGCTGCGCCAGTCCGTGTAATATGTGCAATAAGCGCCGGTATTCTTAATGATCGGCAACGTATAATCATTAGTCCTTATTCATGCGGTGTGCAGCACTGACAAATCACCTACACAATGCTGTTATTGCGCTGTGCGGCATCGTGACCCAGTGCAAGATGGGCAAGCAGCTGACAGGAGATTCGCGCTGTAAAAGAAAGCAGTCAAGGATCTACTCAAAGTGCAATTTGCATATGGCATGCACGCGCCCGTCAAGGATATTGATCAAACACGCTTGGTGTGGTGCCAGATACGCAGGCCTGGGGGAAAAAGCTTGCAAGACCAGAGTATTGCACCGCTAAAATCTCGAGCTGGGATGCAATCGCCTTTAGCTGCAAATGTTAGTGCATTGTTTGATGCTTAAATACGCCGGGCCAACTCGATTGAGACAGTACCTGAAGATCTGGCTGGGTTAGACCATCGCCACAAAGAAGAGCACAGAGCGGCGCGACGACGCATAACACGCGCGAACGCAAGTGCAGCCACCATAGCTGGAAGATGCGCGACTGGCCCTTGGCGCGAAGCGTCTGAAAAAGGGTTACTGCACGCAGCAAAGAGCGTGCTACACGGGCGCATATAGCACCTATGTTTGCTTCACTGTTGGCAAGAAAAAGGCTTGCTTCCGTGTCAGCAATGCAAACAAGCGCCTTCAACCACATGTAGCTTGTGTCGCTATGCGTCTAGTAAGCGGCGGTGCGTGATAGGGTTAGATGGTAAACTACTCAGAAACATTGTGCTTGGGCACCTACACGGGCTGGCAGCGGCTGAAGCAGCTGGGCCATAAGCGCCGGCTGGCCACACTCTCCGCAAACCGCGGCAAGACGGTACATTAGCCAGTAGCACTCGGAGACATCGGCAGTCCGGTTCCATTTTTCCGCCCATGTGTTCGTAAAGCGCAATACGTCTGATGTTGCCACAATGCGTTCCGGAACGGCCAGACAAAGCGCTATACGAACAGTCAACTTGAGGCAGGCGGCCTACGCACTTCACTGTTAGACACCCACGCATGGGGATACATAACAGTGAGCACGTTTGATATCCTACCTGCTTTTTCATGCCCAGGTTGGGCAGCATGCTAATGACCGATCGGCAGCGAGCAGACAAGTTCTCTGGTCGTGCATAAGGTAAATGCACAAGAGAGCAGAGCAGAATGGCAAATATAGGCGCTATTGTAGCTGCGAATCAGTCAAGGCACTACATGTACCAAACGCAAGGCATAACAAACCATCAGCATCACTCAAAAGGCTGGCAATCCGATAAAACTGTGTGTCCTCTTCATCAGCGATTGCGCCATCCGAAAGCACGAGTCGGCCTAGCAGGTGCTTGAGCAGCTACTCCAAATCACATATTAACAAAGCGCCAGTTGCGCAGTCTGCCCAAAGCATACCTTGATATTGTTTGCCGACCATTCCGGGCGACTTTGGACTAGCTGCATAATGGCGCTCGACAGCGCATTTGGGTGAAAAGCCGCTGAGCAAAAGTTCAGCACTATGCCACAATATATCCACCAGCCTGCTGTCCGTCTTACCAAGCTCATGGGCAGAGAGCCAAACCATAAGGCTTGGTTGTAGCTTTGCAGCTTCCTGCTCTTGGATGACCTTTCGCTGGTCCTGTACACCATCCATCTCTACATCTTCGCCGACCGACACGCCACAATGTTTTGTACGCAATAGCTCTATGGCCACCTTTGTCAAGCACACATTGGCGCCCACTGCGGTGCTCTCGATTCCACACAGAGCCTGCTTGGAATAAATTAGTGACATTACGCAGACATTGTGGATTCACAGTGATGCAAACCTTGAGCAGCCGATCAAAAAACGCCCGATCGGCTTCGTCAGGCTGTCCAGCGGTGCCCGATCTCAAGACGGCATCATCGCACTGATGCAAAAGGACAATCAAGTGCCGGAGAAAGGCACCGCACATTTTGGCATCAGTCATCGTCTCCAATGCCTCAACCAGCGCTTCGGTCTACTAAACGCTATTAGCTACGCAAAGTCCTGATGTTGCACCCCTACCTCATGCTCACTGCGCTACGTACCATGTAGTGCGTCTTCAGCCCAACAGAATGGCGTAGACTAACCCATCCGGAAAGCGCGGCAAGTCGAAGCTCCACAGAACACTCCTCTTGGCGAAACAGACGTCGCAGTAGCTTGACAATCTGGATATCCCTTAGCGTTGCTGACGTGTATTGGCACTACACCTGTTATGTCTTACATTATACTCCAGGTAATACACTGAGCGCGTCTGTCCGAGCACACGCGCAATTCTCACGCGCAACCGACGATCCCATGTAGCATCTACGTAAGCGCGCGTTAGGCGATGTCGTCGCAAGCCGATCGCAAGATGTTTGGCTCACCTTCCAGACATGCAAGAAATACCGGGAGCCCAATATGCTGAAAAGACTCGAGTTTTGTGTACATTCGTCCGGCAACGTGCATGGCCGTGAATCGCACTGCCACGTCAGGGAAGCGTAGCAGTCGGACCACGCTGTCAAGTGCATCCAAGACGCGCATTAATCTACGTGGCAGCGCGCGAATGCTTGCCTGCTGTGCACTTACGCGTGAAACACATCGTACGGAGCGGTTAGTGCCTCCAGCAGACAATCGATGGCTCTTTGGTAGGTTGCGCATATTAGCTCGTCAGGCGCGCATCGTCTCGTAGTGTGTTTACACTTACAGCAAAGCTAGAACCTGCGCCTGAGAATCAACCTTTTTGTCCAAAACAGCAATGAGACGCCGCGCCGCCTGGTCTGCGTTCTTTAAAATCGCAAAATGTCGCCGTGCTTGTCGCAACACCTGAACAACTGCAAAGCGCAGCACGTTGTCACTGCCACCACAGCGTCAACAGCTATCCAAGCTCGGCGGTTCCAGATATTTTGGATGCCTACCTGGCTTCGAAAATATCAGCTAGCTTGTACACGCCGGCATTGACCACCACCGAGGTTGGAGATTCGTCAAAGACGTCGATGAACGAAAAGAGCGCGTGTGTGCGTCGTGCCGGTCGCCGGTCGCGGCTGCGACTGTCCAATTCGACAATGCGTCTAAATGCCGCCGCCTCGCGCTCGCTGCGCTGCTGCGGCAGCACAGCTGGCTTTGACACTGCCGGCTGACTCATGAAATCGAAACGAATCGCTTGCGGTGGAAGAAGGTGTTGACGAGAGCGTGTAAACAACACACGCTGTGACGTGTGAGTAGTGCTACGTGACCGGCCACTCTAGCATACTCATCACACGTATTCACTTGCCACCTGTACATCATGCAAACATCACACTTGCCTGTGAAGGAGGAAGACGTTGTAGAACGCGCACTGGAGCTAGTGGCCATTGGCACGGACGTGTCCGACTCGCTGGACGTGCTACAGGTGGTGTGTGCCGACATGAACGCGACGCCAACTGTTCTTTGCCTCATCAGTGCGTCTCCCGCCTAGAAAGCGGCAGCGACCAATGATCTGGTGCAGCAAAAGGCACTGTACGGGATAATATCCAGTCAGCTTTGGCGGCGTCCAGAGTTGTATGCGCGCTTTTTAAAGCAACTGCTGGCTGATTGTGGCTCCGTTGACCCGCTCTTGCGTGGTCTTGCAGCACGCCATATCTGTGCACTAAAGTATGGGGCACACTTACGGCTTGATGAGGTTCTTGGACGCTAACATTACGCACTATTGCTGCTTTGCGATAGCGGTGGAGTGCAGGATGCGAATGTACGCGAACAACTACTGGCTTTGCTGCGCGACAAGAGCATCTACGTACGTCTACAAGCTGTTTGTGGCGTGAGGCGCGCGGTGTCGGCATCGTCCGAGCTAGGTAGGCGATAGCAGTGTGACGGTAGATTGTTAGCGCGCTCACCCGCGATTTTCGCTTAGATGATGATATACGCACGGCACTTTTAGAGAATACACAGCATGAACATCCGGCGATTTGTGTTGCAGCAATAGCTGCGCTACTGGATCTGGACGCCGAAAGCATATCACTGGTGTCTGCTCTGCTACCAGATGTTCAAAGACTTGTTGCATTAATGCCTCAGTTGACGGATTCAGAAAAGTGCATTGTCGCTCGGCATCTGCAAAGCTTTAAGCCGCCAGGTGAAGATGACGCGCTTGCCATTATGGTAAACCGCAAAATGACAGCGCCGCATCGCACTTTGGTGACAAACATCTGCTCTAGAATGAACTGGACGAGTACCTAGCGCATCGCAGCTGTGCGGTAGTCGTAGCAATGGCTCGCCTCTTTGTTCACTTGAGCACTTCAGTGCCGTCAGTTCACAAAGATGTTCTCGACCGTGCAAAACGTAAGATAATGCAGCTTATCAATATGCGTTCCGCCGGTCAGCAGCACGCTTAGACCTGCGTGCGTAGACTCTCTTTTGTCATTGACAGCGTCCGGATCGGCGGAAATTGCGTATGCGTGCTTCCAAGAACTGCAAAAGTTGGCAAGCAGCCATGGTCTAAAGTTTTCGGCACAAGACATTGCCCTGTTACGACTTCGGTGAGCCAGCACTGTGTTGTAGTGCTGCACAGCTAGCTAACGTAAATTGCGGTTTCAACGAAAGGGCGAGCGATCCCGTCTATGTCATTGAATGCAAAATCAACTGTATGCTGGAGGTAGAGGACGTGCCCAACGCTGAAGAATTGCTCAAAGAGCTAGAGTAAGTAGCATCGGCGTATTGCGAATGATTTGTGCAACTTTGCTCACATGTCACGCACCAGTGCATGGATAGGAGAATTCGACATGGAAAGCAACTGCGCTTTGATTGCAGGTATTGGTCACTTTGGCCGGAAAATTGCGAGCATGCGGCAACGATGCGCAGCAATACTATTCTCAGTGCTGCGTGTCAATAGCGGCGAGTCGCCCTCATTCTGCGCTGCCTTGCGTGCCTTGGATGGTAAGCACAGTATACGTTTCATAGTGTTTGCATCATCACTAAATGGCGCATACTAGAATTATTATACTCTCCAACAGCGGGGTCAACACCAATATCGAGTGAATTGCCAGAGCTGCCGGAGCTGACAGCAAAGGCGCTCGCTGCAGATCCGGCCACAATTGCTCTTATTCAGCTCGTTGGAAATGCGTATGTGCAGCATCCACAAGCACCCTACTTTATCGCATGCCTTGAGCAGTCGTACGCACTTTTGTCAAGTGGCGCCAAATTAGCATTACTAGCAAGCGCAAGCCTAATCTTTCACGCGCAACCAGCAACAGCACATCAGCCATACATAAATCTGCTGCGACACGCCATGGGCGCAAACGAGCCTGTTTTTGTACGCGACCGTGCGTGCTTCCAGCTACGTACCATTGCGCTGCAGACTAGTGAACCTGAGTCGCGCTAGCTTTTATAAAGGACCTGACTGTAGTACACCGCACCTTGTCGCGCACCTGATGTGGCCGGTCCTCGACGGTGTTCTGGTCCACCTGGACGAGTTCCATGCTGGCCACGGGCCTCTTCCTCTCCAGGACCCTTTTGAGCGTGTCCCGGATGTGTGTCGCGAACCGGTCGTTCCTTCTTGCCACCGCCATGCGGATGCGGTCCCGCAGCTCCCGCTTCATCCTGTTTCTTGCCTCACTCCGCAGCCGGGTGCGTAGGTTGCGCAGTGCGTCCGCAGTAATGCCTTTGCAGTGCGCCACCGCCGCCTCCTGCAGCGTCGCGATCGTGCCCATCCGACGCGCAATTGCCTCCAGACGTTGGCCCTTGCTCGCTTCCGGTGCATCCATTTTCAGTAATCTTGCCACCGCTCTCACCGCTTGCAGTATGAAAGGCACATCCACTCGAGGCATAGTCGATGAGATTCAGATCGGTCTGGCCAATCAGAGCTGTGCACAAAATGCTCGCGTAGGTCAT